>JAIPMN010037711.1:0-11503 GCA_020650975.1 Apostichopus californicus
GTATAGCCAATCTAGAACAAGTTATGTTATAGATAAAACATAACGGTATCCTTCCGTTTAGTTTTGAAGCTGTTTAATCAATACCTGCTAGGCTTTGTGAGCCTCGGTCATATCTCCCCCTGATGCATGTGGTCGATATCACGCGTGAGGTCCGTCCACCACGAAACTTCAATCCGAGACAGTCGTAGCCGTGAGCTACAAAGAAACCACTGACTAATACTGTGTATACCTTCCAACCAATGGCATGTTATCAAAGTTTCATTTTGTCTTGTGAATGAACTCACCCGGCCAAAATATTTGACTCTCGCAGGGAAGAAATGTATTCAAGATTAAGACAAACTCTGTTTGTTTAAAATATTATACTTTATTAAAAGCTGTCGTGAAAGTGGGCTGCAATGAAAATAGCTTTAATTTAAAGCAGCGTTTTGCGTTGGATTTGGTCAATTTTGAGTAGCGTTTGATATCCTCAATCAATAGTAAAATGCAATTCATATAGACTTGACTTGTTGTCCGGTGTGGACAAATTTCTTTTATTCTGTATTTTTCATGTCCCGCTTCAAGGAACTCATATTGGCATTATGAGCAGTATGGTTGTCATGTTTCTAGTATGCAGTCAGTGAGGGTTCTTGTTTGAAACAGGATTTGGGAAGACAATATATAGTGTTATTAGCACTAGGAATATTGTCCCAACTGGCTGCTTGCTATACCCGGTGTACAGGTATGGTACATGCATGAACCAGAAACTGCCGACATTGTAGAAACAGGGAGCCTAAGAATTCAACAGTGGAAACCACAACCTTTTAAGGTTGGGTCTTCAATGACGTGATTTACCTCTTTGCCGACGGACGAAAAATATATTTTGTAAGAGAAGAGAAAATACGTAATTTAGACTGGATTTTGTGCGCTGATTGAGTGTATGAATTGTTTTCCTTGAAGTCACTGGTCCCTGACTGATAAGTTATGATATGAGGTCTATATTTCTTACTCTTTAACAAAATTATCATGTTAGTTTTATGTTTGTGATTTAAATTGCATATATACTTAATTTTGTCTCAGAACTCTAGTATTAGTATTTTATATTTGTTAGCTCAAAAGTTACCATGGTTACAAAAGAGAAAGGTTTTCCACATTCAACTGATGTGTTAACAAATTGTATGTTTTGTGTATGTGTATGTATGTATGTATATATATATATATATATATGTATGTATATATATATATATATATATATATATATATATATATGTATACATACATATAATTGAAATTGTAGTGAATTGGAAAATCCAAACAGTGAAAAAACTTCCAGCCTCCACCGAGATTCGAACCCAGGCCCCCCGCTTTATATGCGGACACCCTAACCACTAGGTGATGGACGCTGATTGTGTGTCCAGAGGTTCGAAACCGGTTAGGAAGGTCGTAATTCTACTGTAGGCGTTTGTCTCCTGTATCGAACAATACTAGTTTTGTTTTAGTGACATATTTTGCCTTACTCTAACATGATGCTAACCTTCTCGAAAATAGATATATCACATTAATGAAAAATAATTAGGTCGCATGTCGGTTTCTGAAAATCATGGTAACGTAGAATCAAAGTATATATACGCAGAGTATATAAGAAAAACGTTGTAAATTCTATAAGCAGAAAATGCTATTTATATTATATATGTGAAAATTAGCTTTTCAATTACTGCTGTGCTGAACAAATGCCAGAAACTGAGAAAGGAACACGGGGAGAGCGATGTACGTTGTGCGGCGATGTTGCTTTACTGATGGGACCTGTTTAACTTTTCAGAAGTTTCATCTACCATGTTAGCTTATTTATACATTATAAACAACAAAATGAGATCATAACGTATAAACAAGCACATTTATTTGTGTTTCAAAAATAAATGGCCTTAGAAAAGTTTAATCATAGTTTGGAGTTAACCAGAAAAGTAGTACTTTGTTCAACGTTATAGAGTAGTTTCTCTTCGGATAGCCAAGCCCTATAGTAGATTTCACAAAATAATGTTCGTGGGTTGCATATACAGAAGAGCTGAAAGGCCATTATCATTTATGTGAGGAGATCTAAATAAATTAATAAAGTTTTTTCTTGTTATACGTCTGCATCTTCTTTTTGACGCAGAATGAGAAAGGAGAAAGAATGTATTTGAATAAGGTTAAGAACGAGGGAATCCCCCCACCCCCCCCCCCATTCCTTGCAAAATACAAGTTTACCCGGTTATAACTCTGTCTATAAACGTTTGGCAGTTTTCCCGCATATCAGATCAATGTTAGGTACCAACTCACTTATACAATGAAATTAGGGGGAAGATACCCACTTTATTGTTTGCAACGTTGGTCATACTTAGACTTAAACACTTGACATGGGAATGTTACATAACATAAAGATCGTTGTGGATTTCAATCAGAAAAAGGTTCTTCCTCATCGGTAGAATTGTCTTCAGCACATGAACTGTCTGCCTCTTCTACAAAATTAGGGACTTTACATCTCTATGTTCCGACGTCTCTATGTTCCGACGTCTCTATGTTCCGACAAAAAGAAATAATTCGTGACAATTTTTTTTTTATCCAAAAAATTGTTTGTACCAAGAAAACAAGTTTTCATACCCCAATATTTTTGTGACCGAAATTTTTTTGGACTAAATTGTTTTTTTTTCACCAACATTTTTTCGGACCAAATTTTTGAGACCAAGATTGTTTTCACGACAAAAAAAATGTGACCCAAAGTTTGTTATGACCCAAACAGTGCTTGTGACCGAAACTTGCCTGTCACCCGAAATTTCTTTGTACATAATTTTTTTGGGGGCTAATTGAATTTTGGATATCTCTAATTCGAATTTTTGATATCTCTAATTCAAGTTTGGATATCTCTAATTCGAATTCTTGATATCTCTAATTCAATTTTGGATATCTCTAATTTGAATTCTTGATATATCTAATTCAGTTTTGGATATCTCTAAGTGTATTCCAGATATCTCTAATTCAATTTTGGATATCTCTAATTGTATTCCAGATATCTCTAATTCAATTTTGGATATCGCTAATTCGAATTCTTGATATCTCTAATTGAATTTTGGATATCTCTAATTGTATTCCAGATATCTCTAATTGTATTCCAGATATCTCTAATTGTATTCCAGATATCTCTAATTCGAATTCTTGATATCTCTAATTCAATTTTGGATATCTCTAATTCGAATTCTTGATATCTTGAATTCAATTTTGGATATCTCGAATTCTTTTCTTGATATCTCGAATTCAATTTTGGATATCTCGAATTCAATTTTGGATATCTCGAGTTCAATTCGAGATATCTTAAATAATGTTTCCTTTTTTGATATCTTTAAATTTATTTCTTGATATCTTAAAACCAATTTTGAGATATCTTAAATAAAATTCAAGATATCGAAAATGCAATTTCTGATATCTCAAATTGAATTCAAGATATCTTCAATAATTAGAGATATCTTTAATTTAATTCGAGATATCTGAAATTAATTGAAGATATCTCTGACTATTGAATAAATGTTAACATGGCGTTCCATACGGCCGTCCAAAAACTGATTTCCTATTAGTAATAGGTTCTTGACAACGACGAACTTCACCTGATATCACTGCTTATCGATAACGTCTCCTACACCGTCAAACTAGAGGGCAAACTCGGACTTCCTTTTAACACTAACATTGGTTCACCACAAGGAGACAGTGCAAGCGCACTATTTTTTATAACTTACCTAGCCAACTCTTTGAAATCAGATGATCATGATGTCGATGCAGTTATCCTGCCATCTCAGTTAGTTGATCATGATTACAGCACAACCACCAATTCTTTTTTCACAGTAGACCAACAATACGCTGATGATATCTCTTGGGCATCAACTGGTCAGCATAAACTGCAAGATATCGAGAAACGAGTTTCTGAGAAAACTGACAGGAAGGAATCTGCAAATCAATTGCACAAAAACTGAGAAATTTTCAATCACAAGAAAAGGAAATGAAAGTTGGAAGAAGTGTAAATATGTTGGAAGCTTGCTGGGGACCGAAGAAGATATTAACCGAAGAATTGGTATAACCAACGGTGCTTTCAACACACTGTCAAGTATTTTCAAAAGCAAAAACATAAGCCAAAACATTAAGCTTAGTATTTTCGAGGCTTTATTAAAGAGTATTCTTTTGTACAATTGCGAACTGTGGGGCACAACGAAGGATCCAATTGATCGCAAAATTGACACTTTTCAAAGGAGACTACTTCGTAATATTCTCAACATTAGATGGACCAATAACAATTGGTTATCAAACGATGAGCTCTACAATGAAACCAACCAAAGTCCTTGGTCATCCATAGTCGCACATAGAAGATTGAGATTTTTCGGTCATGTAGCAATTAAGACTCCAGGAGGACGCTCCAGCAAAGGTTGCATCGAGACATACTGCTAAACCAGTAGGAAGGCCCGTGACTATGGAACGCGAAAAGGACCACAACATATGATGATGTTAATGATGATCTAATTGTATACGTTCATGTACTAAAAATCTTACGATCATGTACTAAACATATACGATGATGTACTAAAAAACTAAGATGTACATCAAAACATGCGATGATGTACTAAAAAACTAAGATGTACATCAAAACATGCGATGATGTACTAAAAACGTAAGATGTACATCAAAACATATACGATCATATACTGAAAACTTGTGATGATGATGAAAAAGCGCAAGTTACAAAAAAGTGGCGTATGAATATCCATTATTGTCGTTTGAATACGCGTATGAATATCCATACACATAGCTATTATTACAGCCAATCCCCAGTGATTATTACTCACTTCAAATTAATAATATAGTATGCTACTCGTTGATTACAAAGTACCGTACCCCTAGGGAATATCAAAGTTGATACCGAAGCCCCGCCCCTAATGGTTCTTAATGAGTTTACACTGAATATTCATACTCGTATGCATACGCCACATATGAATATACATACGCGTATGCAGACGCCACTTTTTTTGAACATAACATTATTAGTACATGATCGTATTTGTTTTGATGTACATCGTACGTTTGTAGTACATGATCGTATATGTTTAGAACATGATCGTATATGTTTGGTACATGATCGTATATGTTTGGTACATGATCGTAAATTTTTAGTACATGATCGTGTATTTCTAGAACATGATCGTAAGTTTTCAGTACATGATCGTATAAAATTAGATCATCATTAATTAACATCATCATATGTTGTGGTCCTTTTCGCGTTCCATACGTGACTACCTTGCTTGGAAAAATAATGTCGCAATTTTCGAGGAAGCAATAAACCTTGCGCAAGATCGTGATACGTGGCGGAGGTTAATTCACTGAGCATGTCGGATAGACGCGGCGAGACTCAACTTACTACTACGAATAATGCAGGATGTGTCTATGAAATAACCAATCACATGAACTGTTATGTATTACCCGCAACACACCCGACGTACAACCAATCAAATTCCTTGTCATACAACACAACCGGTTCCGTGACATTCACGTATGTATACGTACCGTAAGAGCTAACATTCACATGTACCTAACATTGGAAACACATAGAGCGCACGTCGACTGAGGTTCTCCGGATAGTGAATGCCAGTGAAGTCCACAATAAGCGTATTTTCTGTAAGTCCTTTGAAAATTAATTGTAAGAAAATCATTGATAAGCGTATGCAACGTGACTATCGTAATGTTTATCTAATTTTAAGAGTATTAAGTAGACATTAGGTCCTTCGGCGTAAGACTAACGTGATGTAACGAAGAGAGGTAGTCACACACAGTACAACCGCACCCACACGAGCACCCAGACTTACACTTCACGATTCTGATGTAGTATAGGATGAATGAGTATATTTCATCTCCCTTTACATTACATGTAGGGGGATAAGAAAACAATCCCACACTTTTTAAGAGAAGCTGATGATACATGATGGTAGGTATGATGACGTAACCCCTTGTACAATATAGTTGAAACCGTTATTACTCATCACATTAAGCCGGAAGCATTTCATGGTGTAGTGCGCATGCTCGTAACTAATTTTAATAATCAGCTAAGCCAATCCAGACTCCAGTACAGTATACTAATGTATACATTTTTTTCTGTGAAATAAGTACGTAGCCTATATATATAACTAAACTGAATTTTTTAACGTAACTAGCTTACTTTGAAGTGGAATCGAACTGTCGTCAGATTCGCATGTGATTTTGTCGGCGTACGAGTTACATTGATTTCAAAGTCATTCTTCTGACTTTTGATCCTGCATAATAAATTTTGATATTTCAGTTTCAATCGTTTGAGTAGTTCCTTCACACTCTTAATGGCACTTGTAATCTGGTAATATGTAATCTCTCAGATTCAACGGTGTTTGATCTATCACAGGTCAACGTGGTTGTGCTCACTTAGACTACTTAGTTGTCCTGTGATATGCTTTTTTTCGTTTTTGGTTCCTTGCTTTAGCAAAGGAACCTATGTAGTCAGGTTTGCGTGTGTGTGTCTGTGTGTGTCTGTGTGTGTCTGTGACACTTGCTTGGGTACACTGTAACTCAACAAGGGAAAGTTGGACTACACTCAAACTTTGTATATAGATCCGCCATAGTGAGTAGGTGTGCCCGATTGTTTTTGGTGCCTGTGAAGGTCACCAAAGGTCAGTTAGAGGCCAAAAGCCAAAATATTAAAAACAGCAATACCTCCCATTGACAGGGTCTGACATGGTTGATATTTTGGGAGTAGTTGTAAATGGGGTAAGGGATCGTTTCCAAAAATAACGGTCATGTGATCCAAGGTCAACAAAGGTCAATTAGGTGTAAAAACTAGTATTTTTGCTACTTGAGAACAAAATGTCTGTCTAGGTTGGGAGTTACGCTATTGTATTCCAGTAGTCGACCCGCATCCTTGTGACCTTTGACCTCAGGTTGACCTCCGGTGACCTGTATTAGTTTCTTTGGTTATTTGAATTTTCGTGGCCATAATCGGATCTCAAAGGTACCTTCCGATCAAAATTGTCCATGGGTTGACCCCTGTGCGACCTTCGTGTGCGAAGTTATCAGGTCAAGGTTTTGTTTTTTAATAAGTACAGTTAGGATGGTCGTACAGACTTGGCATGTTGCTTTTTGGAATTAGCATGTCAAACTACATCTGACAGTGAGGTTAAGGTCAAATTTTGAAAAGTATACTCATTTTAGGAGATACGGGTAAAACAAAAAAATGGCAATATTTTAATATATGATAAAGCTCTTTGTGCTTTATAGAGGAAACCAACTCCCGCTTCAATCAGACACCAGGTTCTCCAGTGACGAGGGGCCAAAAGTTGGTTATGATACCTTATTAGCAACAACAGTGTGTGTACATTGGAGCACATAACAATTTTAGGAGAGGTTTCACATCATCAAGGAGAATATTTTTGATATAATAACATCAGGTCATCCAAGGTCATTCAAGGTTGCTTATGTGCAAAAACTGTCAACTTATGCTAATTTTTGCAACAACTTCTAGTCACGAAGTCTGACATGGCTGATATATTGGGACAAGTTGTGAATGAAGTAGATGCACATTTTCCAAAAAAAAACCGTTATGTGATCCAAGGTCACCAAAGGTCAATTATGGGTCAAAATGTTTTTGTGGGGGGCAATAACTTGTGAAACTACCATTGACAGGGGCTGACATGGTTGATATTTGTGAACTAGTTGTGAATGGGGTAAGGGATCGTTTCCAAACATAACTCATGTGATCCAAGGTCAACAAAAGTCAATTAGTGGTCAAAAAGTAGTATTTTGCAATAACTTGAGAACCAAATGTCCATCAAGGTTGGAAGTTACGCTATTGTAATCCAATAGTCGACCAGCATTTGGGTGACCTTTGACCTCAGGTTGACCTCCAGTGACCTGTATTAGTTTCTTTCAAGTTGATTATTTGAGTTTTCGTGGCCATATTCCGATCTAAATTGTCCATAAGTTGACTCCTCTGCAACCTTTGTGTGCTAAGTTAATAGAGTTCAAGGTTTTGTTTTGTTTTGTTAAAGTTCTTAATAAGTACACTTAGGATGATTCTTTGAGTTCTGTAAAAAGAGCCAACTCTTGCTCATATCATGGGTCACCTGGTCCTCAACAGGTTCTCAAAAGTACCAACGGTTGATTTGTGATATTTTTGGCAATAATATGGTGTGTGTACATCGTACCACATTACAATTTTAGGACAGTGCTGCTCCCTTGTAAATATTCCTTACAAGCAAGGAACCATAGTGCCATTGGGCTCTTGTTGTATATTGTTCCTGGTTTGTGTGAGATTATTATTTGCAGAAATTCTTCAGACAGCTACTTAGTTTGTTTCCATACACAGCTACATGAATTTCAAAATATTTAGATTTAAATGTTTTTCAATACCTGGACATCTTCTATTACAGATAGTTGTTATACTCCTGCCGTTGCCAACCTCAGTTGTGAAGAGAATCTTTTCTGACGTTTTCAAGAAAATAACACCATTGCGTAAGTTGCGTACATGCATTTCATGCCATCGCATTTGAGTAGTTACAATGTCAAACATTTCATATTAGCTGGATTATTGTACTGTGATGTAAACGTGTCCCTTATCCCTACTTGAAATCTGAAACTACTTGCATGACATTGACAAACTTCACATAGACCCATTTTACATGTAAGAAGATGAATGATGAATGTTTCGTATTCTTCTTCGGTTTCCTTTCACAGGTCAATCATGGATCTTTCATCGAATTCACAGAACATTGAAAAAAGCTTTTTCCGTTGTTCAATCTGTCAAAATAACTTTACAGAACCCAAGCTCTTACCGTGTTTTCATCGATATTGTAGGGGATGCTTGACAAAAATAGTGCAAGGGCCACATGGAAAGCATTTGGAATGTCCTACATGCTCACAAACATGTAGCATACCAGACAAAGGATTGGATGGCTTCAAAACAGACTATCACATGAAAAACATGGTAGAATTTCAAAGGATTAAGTCTTTGTTCAATGGTAAAGCTATCAATGACTGTATTGGCTGTTCCAATAAGTCAATACCTATGGCTGGTTACTGTTTTAAATGTAAAGACTTTCTATGCTATCGCTGTTACCAATTTCATCTTACAAACAAGATGATTGCTGATCATAAAGAGAAATTGATATCCGCCAAGGATTGCGTATCCGACGGTTTTGATTTGCAAGGATATGTATCTCTGAAGGAACCTCAGAAGTGTGATTTACACGTTGAGTTAACAGCCCATCGTTGCTGCTCGACATGCAATAACCTTCCAGTCTGTTTGACATGCGCTACTGCAAGTCATGCAGATCATAATATTTGTGATATAAAGTCTCTCGCTGCAAAAGAGAATGGAAAGTTCAGTTCAGTAGAAGTTGATCTGAAGAAATGTAAAGAAAGGTACGGAGAATTGATTACAGGAATTGAAAAAGCAAATGCCACTATACAAACAATTGATAATCCAGCTGCTTGGAAAGTTAAGGACCAACACGAAAGAGAAATGATTGCAATAATAGATAAGACTAAAGAACAGAAAGACTCTCTAAAGAAAAGTAAAGCGAAGTTGGATGAAAATTTGCGAAAGGAAGAGGAGTCGATCACAGAAAAGAGGGATAAAGAAATTCGACAAATTACTGAGAAATACAACAACAAACTTCAAGCGATTCGTATGAACAACAGGAAAGAGAAAGAAACTATGGACGTAAAACACAACGTTGCCCTACAACAATTACACGACAAGCAAAAAGGGTTAGAGAAGAAGATGGCGGAAGCAAATACCATTACAAAGCAGGATCAGGAACAAAAAGAAGGCGAAGTTTTGAAATTATCGAAAGTTGTTCATCAATTAGCAGACAGAATGAATAATTATAAGGAAACAAGTAAAACCGTTCGTGTGGCTGCCAGTGACTGGATTACCATACAATGTCTGCCGGAGTTACACATCGCCTGCCAGCGATTAGTTGATGATTTTGAAAGGAAATCCGTCGACCTTGCCTCGATACTGAGTACTACCTACTCTTTGAGTGATTCGAACCGCAGGGAAGGTGTGAACAAAGTAGAATTCTTTCCCACTTCTTTTTATGGCGAAATGAGTGTCATCGAAATTGCTGATATGAAAGGTACCAAGCAAAAGATTCAAAGTATAACTAGTTGCGGGCAAAACCGCATAGCGATCACGGGTTATGAATCACGACAGAACTCATTTCTTGCTCTTATAGATTCCAAAGGAAAGCGAAAAAAATTCATCAAAACTGCGGAAAAAAATGCCGCTCCGATTCGATTCATTGCATCTCTTTCAGATTCACTGGTCGTTACTGTTTCAAAGTTTAATTTGATAAATATGTTTAATACTCAGGATTGGTCATTGTCGCAGAAGGACATTTCGAAAAGCATCCCATCTTGGGGAGACACATGGCGTTTATCGTGTGTAGCCACAGATCGAGCCACTAAGAAAGTATATGTGGGTGCAAGCAACTTGAATATCTATGTCTTTAACGAACACCTCAACCACGTGCAAACTCTAGACTTGGCAACGATCGTAACATCCATGGCGGACATTCTGATTCTTGAGCGCGATCTCCTGGTCTGTGATGAAAGTGCGAAAAGAGCCTACATAGTTACGAGGCAAGGTGGCCAATCAACTCTCAAACATAAGCTGCAAGAAATCGGAAGGGACGAGTATTGTCCATTAAGTGCCTGCACAGACAAAAAAGGGTTCATTTTCATGTTGTGGTCCAACAAGAAACAAGCTGGAGACGTTGCGGATTGCCGTTTTGCAAAATATAGTCCAAATGGCCGAACCCTAATTACAAGAGGAAGTCTGGACAAATGGACACAGTATATAACTATAATGGAGCAACCGAAAGGAGGAGAAAGTCTGGTAGCTGCTTCAGGAAGATCAAACAAGATGTATCTTTATACCCTAGTAAATATGAAACAATATTTCTTTTCAAATATTACATTGTTATTTCAGATGTTTTTTTTTCTTCTTTTAATTACAAACTGATTTCCAGAAGGCCACATCATACACGGCACATCAAAGTGTTTTGCCAACTTGGGGATTTTTTATTTTGCATAACTTGATCAGAAGTGCTTCTGTTGCATTCATTTACATGTTCTTTTTTTGGCAATCATATGACTTATTATGAAGACCGCACTTATCTCTACAGTTTCTTTGGCCGACAGATAGATATATAAATTTGTGTGCAAATATAATTTCAAACTTTAATAGACAAATGCACTTACTCATCTCAGTTTATGTCTTCATATCTCGCTAGCCTCGGCAAAAACAAGGTAATAATTATGATAATGATGATGATGATGGTGATGGTGGTGATGGTGATGGTGGTGATGGTTATGGTGATGGTGATGGTTATGGTGATGATGGTGGTGATGGTGATGGTGATGGTGATGGTGATGGTGATGGTGATGGTGATGGTGATGATGATGATGATGATGATGATGATGATGATGA
>JAIPMN010037724.1:0-13138 GCA_020650975.1 Apostichopus californicus
ACTGTATCTTTTGTTTTGCAGGGTGGACGCAGCTATCTGCCCAATAACATAGAGTATTTTGCTGACCTGACTCTCCGTGTCGCTAAGTTCGTCTGGTCATTCACGTTTTACACAAGTCCATTTCTGATTGCTTATATGTTTAAAAATCGTGAGTACTTTATATTTTAAAATTTGGTCTTACTCTTTGAAATGCTACAATATTATTTAGTTCTAGATATAAAATAATAAGTACAGTTATAATAAAGGTCCCTCAATTTAATTATCATGTATATTGTGAACTTGATTAAATTTTCTTGATTCTCATGTTTGGGGGTGTCTTGTAGCTGAAAGTGTATCACAAATTATTAGAAAAGCCATGTCTTCTTTAAATTATTCTTTAAAAAAAAGGAAATAGAGCTGAAGACATAGATGGACTTCAAGCTTTTTTTTCTTTTTCTATAGTAGGTTGCATTCAGATCAGGTTGTAATTTTACTACAAACATTACTAATTTAGATTGTAACAGTATCTTTGCTGTTTGTCTGGGCAAAGGTCACACAAAGTTGCTTCTGAGTAGTTCTGACCCTTTACACAGCACTGATATGATGTCACTCATCAAGTGCTGTGGCTTGCTTGGTTTATTTACTCAAGAAGGCTGTAGTACAACTTTTGAATTTTTCCACAATGTGTAAGTCACACAACAGATGTCAGAAATGGTTCCTCCTTACATTAAGTTCTGAAAACATGCAAGTTTACTACTTTACTTGCCGATAAAAAAAATTGAGTCTAAGTTATGAGAAGTTAAAAACTTTTGGCTTTTTTTGTGTGTGTGTGTATTTGTGTGACTTTCATGCCAAATACAATTTATTTAATCCAACTTGTAAGAATACATTAAATCAATGCTGTACATAGTTGATTAGCCAGAATTGCCATAGCACACTATCCCCTGTATTTGTATACTTAAAAAAAAGATTTGTACATATATGGCAAGGACAGTTGACTTTTTTTATTTAAGGCCTATATTAACCTTGCAATGCATCTTTTGAATAATTATGTACTCATGATAAATGTATTCATCTTCTTTTCTCTTGTTTCAGAATATTTCACCATTGAGGGTGTACCGTTTCTCGTCAAAGGTGGAAATATAATTCTGTGTGTTGTTTTAGGGGCTATGTGGTGTAGAGGTGAGCAGTTTTGTGTAACTTCTTACACTAAGAGTTCATACAGTCTGTAATGATGCATCGTTGCCTTTACTTGCGTTCGTCCTCTTGGAATTGATGACTCATACTTGAAGCATTTTGAGAATCTACTTTAGATATTAGACCAAGATTTTGAAGATGTACTAAGAGCCCCATGCTGGTATTCGTACTGTACCAAGAAAAAGGCTGACACTTTAATTATCTTTCTGTTCACTCCTTTAGGTGTGGGAAGATACAGCAATCCAGAATACCAGAAGTTTATGAAAGTATTAGAAAAAGCAAAACAGAGCAAACAAACGGAAGAGAAGGTAAAGATTCCAAGGATTTTGTCTTTTCTAACTTTTTTAGTCGGTCTGAAGCTTCAAAGGCTAAACTGGTCCACGTTGCTACATGGATGAATTTCTTGAACGTTTGTATTTGTTCCATTGAGGCTGCTTGAAAATGAGTCCAGTTGAAAAGTCCAAAATTTGTAGGTTAATAATTGTACAGCTGCAATGCGATGTTGTTTGTATAAATCGGTTTGCCACAAATGTTACATAATGTGTAAACCAACAGAGGTGTGAAACATTTCTGTCCCTTTGATGCATTCTTGATGATACTGAAGTCAAATGTAAATAAAAGTGAATAATCTGTCAGCAAATATTCATGCAAAGCACCACTTTTAGTGTGGAATAGTAAATCATTTTTTATCGTTTATTTTTTGTAATATGCATAACCGTCAATCTGGGTTGTCTGTTTCCTGTATTTGTTATCCTTTTACATTATACTTTGTTTCTTTATCTTTTGCATATCATGACGTAAATTGGTGAAGTCAGGGAATAATTTTGTATTCAAATTTTGTGTAGCAGTCTTGAAGGCTTTGTCTCCTATGAAATGCTATGTTTTCTGTGTACAAAACACTGCATATTTCCACTTACATATTTCCACTTACATATTTCTACTTCCATATTTCCACTTACATATTGACACTTGTACTAGAAATTTGGACATTTTGCCTAGCTTTTTGTGATGTGATACAAGATCAATTATTCCCTGGATGTTGATAAGTGTTGTGTTCTTGTATGTGTCTTTTTCTACTCTATGATTGTTGTTAAAGTGTACATCTAAAACACTAATCAATCAGTTAATTCACATTCCTCACATCCTAGCATCGTATACGAATGAGTGAAATGATGTCTAGTTCAAAATCTGTTATTTTCTCCATTGTTTTTTATATTTTCTGTATTTTTCTTTACAGCAATTAGTCCATAATTTTGACTTTGACTTCAATCATTGGCCGGTGGATTTCAGTGCAGCCGATAGTAAAAGGTATATCTGAATTTACTTCATTAGAGAGAAATACGTTAGTGAGCCTCTTCATGGGACGTTGGCAGCTTTAAAGAAGGTGTTGTCTTCCCAATCACACTATATGCTAATTCCTGCAAGGATCAGGTTGGGTTCTGAGATCAGTGCTCTGTCAAAACTCTAAAAATTCTTCTTCTTATCCCAAAAATTTGAACTTTGCTGATTATTTACTTCAACTATTAAATGACACTGATAATTTCAGCCATGTTCTTTTATATATACAAAAGATGGCTGGGTAGTAGATACAATTGATATGAAAGTGTAGGCTGAAAATGAAATGTTGCCTCCTAACCCACCACACAGAGGCACACACTACTAAGGATGTACAGTATGATTGCCTGTGACCAAAATGGAGATAATATATTAAATTGGATATAATTTCATTGTTCAAAAAGTGAGTGACATCATCATCATCATGATTCCACTAATTTCAGTCGTTGCCAGATAAATTCATAAAGTATCGGCCTTAAGAAAATATGTTGATTTTCTTTGAACATGCTATAAAGACGTAGTTATCAAACTACTTAAGTTCAGACAATTTGCAGAAGTTATCTTCCTTTTTAGTCAGTAAAATTAGACCACCAGAATTTTCTTTAGTTTGTAAGATTTGCTCTCAGCTCAGGATCCCAACGAATAGAAATCATTACACTGTTTATATGAACTTCTTTTTTGGATGTATCAATATTTATTAACTGAGGGTATGAATATTTATGAACCAAATGTATGAATATTTATTAGTTTTTGTGACAATTCGTCGCTGAGTGTACTACCCTGTCAGTATACCCTATCCAGGAGTCGATCATCATGGGTCATGTCGTGTTTTCTTTTACAGTAGCAAAGCTAAACCATTAGGACTTTCTCTAGAGGATATTCACTCACAAACTTCAGCTACAAGGAATCCTGGCATAGTGAGTCAAATATTTGGCCTTCCTTGTGAACTGCTGAGCTATGTATCTATGCATACCTTTGGTAGATGGATCGTCTATCCGGGACACACAAAGCTTTTGAACCAGTTAGTAGGTGAGTATGGCCATGGAATATTTATTTAGTCCATTAAGCTTCTTTAAGTCCCTTTAATGGAGCAGCCCTGATGCTATGGACATATGTCCTTTCCGTAACCTTTCTGATTGCTTTTGGAAATAACTCTTGCATGGCAATCTTTACATTTTAGAGCATTATTGATGGGTCTTTTGTATAAAATTGATACTTCTCTGTATTTGTGTAGCAACTTGTACAGCCATTTTTGTAGCATGAAAACAAACATTTTTCATTGAAGGTAGTACCTGGATAATTACATAACATAGAGATGCCTGTACTAGATTGCATGACTATAATTAATGAAGTCAACAAAAGACAAAACTATCACACCCAAAAGTCAATATAGAGTTTTAACCTCTCCAAGGAATAACTAAGAATTTCTGATCTTCTGTAACTAATTATTTTAGCCTCCACAATTCAAGAAAACAGAGACAAAATGGTGGAGAAACTTTATGGACTGAGATCAAAATTGGAATCCAAGGATGGCAACGGTATCGATGTGATGTTCTTTGATAGAAGAAAATCAACGCAAGCAAATGGACAAAAATTGGTGAGTGGATATTGAAAGCATTTTTCATAGCTCTTTCAATTCAAACACTGGTCTGCTGGTTAACTCAACTGTCTTGGATTGATGTTCTTCTTAGATGTGTTTATCATATTCATGTATTATCTTCATCAGTAAGTTTCATATTGGATTAGCAGATGGGAAGAAGTGAACCATTATCTGGTGTTCCTGCAAGGTTTTCTTTGGGGGAGGGGGGGGGGGGGGTTGAGGGGGGGTTTGGCCTTTTTTTTTTGGTTGCATCATAAAAATTCTTATTCAGTATGACATAACTCACCTCAATTCTCTCTTGCACTCTGTGATGTATGTTTCTAAGATTACGTCAATTTGTGAAATTGTCTCTGATGTATTGAAATGTGACATGTAAACATACGTGTGAAAAGTGAAATAGTCTTCAAAAGTCAGTAAAGAACATTGGACATACCCTACAGAGATATCCAGGGACGTAGCCAGAAATTTGAAAGGGGGGAGGGGAACAGACTTTTATAAGGGGAACTTCTCACAAAGGGAGCATTATCACACTTTAACCGAGTGCCATGATGTACAAAGAAACTTTTTGGCCAAAATGCCTCCCACGTTTCAGGAAATAAACAATAATAAGAGTATTGTATTACGTAGCAGAAAAACTATCAGGGGAAAGATTGAGAAGGATCGCTTAGCTTCCTTTAACATAAATAGGGGGCTTTAATGATATTTCATGCTTTTAGTTCTATTTTATTTTCTGGGTACTCAAAGGTGGGAGGGAGTGATCACACCCTGCTCCCGCCCCCCACCCTTGCTACGTCCCTGGAGATAGTAACATGTTCAATTTTACTTCACTTCTTACCACTCTCTGTCATATCTTGAATGACAAAAGTGGGAGAAAGATCGACCTAGTCCATCTGGCTTTGTTACTCAAGGGTTACCATTCAGAAAGTTGCCAATTCAACTGCATGTCTTAAAATTGTTTTTTACTCATTAAAATGACAAGGTGGTTACTGCAATTATTGACATAGAACTGCTCAGTTTCATCTGTGCAAACCTGTCAGTACCTTGGACATGTTTGTTTCAAACTGTTTTGGATCAAATTCAGGGGTTATTTTTCTCACACATTGAGACTTTTGCCATCCGTGTTTAACTTCAGTTGATATTTATAGTAAAACCATTGCAGTAATCTTAGTACTGTAGATGATTTAATCATTTTACTTATCTGTGTTACAGGTTGTCTGTACAGAGGGCAATGCAGGGTTCTATGAAATTGGATGTGTAGCTACTCCACTGGACTGTAAGTTGCACCCCCCCCTCCTCCTCCTTTTATTTTGATCAGTTTATGATAGGATATAATCTAAAGATGAACATAGGCACAATTTTTGTGTTTATGCTTTCTGTTGTGCATGTGCTTCCCGCCTTCCTTTCTGTACACTCCTTTCTTCATTGTTCTCCTGACTCCCTCTATCTCCTTTCCTCCCTCCTTCATTTCTTCCCTCCCTCCCTCTCCTCTTCCCTCCCTCTTCTCTTTCCCTTTGTCTTGTCTATCCCATCCCTCCCTTGTCTCCTCTTTCCTTCCCTCTGTGGCTTCCTCTCCTCTGTACTTCCACCATCCTTCCTCTACCCTTTCTCATTCTACCCTCTATCTCCTACTTTCCTTCTTCATTTCTTCCCTACCTCTTAACTCCCTCTCCTCTTCCCTCCCTCCCTCCCTTTACTTTTTCCCTTTGTCTTGTCTATCCCATCCCTCACTGTGTCTCCTCCACCCCTCCCTCCCTGGCTTCGTCTCCTCCCTCCCTCCGATTCCCCTCCTTCTCAATACCTGTCCCTTCTCCAAAACAAGATTGGTCCATATGTTTCTGACTGGCTATTGATGCACAGCTTGCCTTGATTAGATATCATGCACAGGTTGTTATCTTGCTAGTAACCTTTAGTATCTACATGAACTGAAAGTCCTGCCACATTTTACTCACCTGGAGTAGTAAAACAAACAGAATCCTCTGATTGATACATTCACCATAAACATCGTCCTGTTTATATTTTCTTTATCATAATTGTTCCTTTAATCTTGTACCTCAGGTGGATACTCAGTCTTGGGATGGAACCATCCTGGCTTTGGAGGGAGTACAGTAAGTTTTCATCTTTCTTCTCATAAAACACATATTCTAAAAAATACTTCTACAGAAGCACAATCATGTGATTTTTTGTTATGCCAGCTATTATACACATAATGAATGGTCATGAGTGCAATAGTGCAAATATTTCATGAGTTGAAAGATGGAATGTTCCATTCAACGAGGCGCAGCCGAGTTGAATGGAACAAATTACATCTTTCAACGAATGAAATATTTGCACTATTGCATGAATGGAAACCATTCATTATTTGTTTTATATAACACCTTCAAATTCGGATATAATTGGATGTAAAATGCACTCATGCAACAGATTGTTTTGAACAGACAGGTTTCTCTGCTCTCTTACCATGAAAAAAGTGCTATCAAAAAAGTATAACCCATGGTTCTATTTCATAGAGTGCAATAGAGCGGATTTTGCATGCAATCGACGAGCAATTGACCAATCAAATGGCCGGAATATAATTAGGTGTTGTATAATACTGAATGAATAAGGGGTTAATCAACGGTCTAGCGTGTGTTACTCACAGGATTAATGCACGATCGGGGGATAATGCAAGCGATGCACTCGGGCTCCGCCCTCGTGCATCCAGCGATAGCATTAACACCCGGAGTGCATTAATCATGTGAGTAACGCACGCTAGACCGTTGATTGACCCCGTTCATTCATACACTACCATTTGTGTGGGGGAAAAATCATAAAACAAAACATTTTTGGTTACATATAACCAAAGATTTATTAAAGTGATGCCCCGTAATTTTACCGTGCGTTACTCACAGGATTAACCACGGTCAGCTGACCTGAATGGACCAATAGGTTTTGGGAATCTTTACTAAGTATGAATGAACAAGGCTTTAGATATGATGTGTTTCTAATACAAATATAAAAATTCTTTTTTGATAATGGCATTAACATTGTCACATAACCGTCCTGTTGTAAGTAAGCTGGTGGGTCATAAAATTATAGGAACAAAGACTAGAACTGCAGGTTGTGAAGTTTTTCATCTTTAAAAAGTAAACAGTTTAAAGAACGGAGACATTCCTTTCTAAGAAAGAAGGCAGAAGAACTCATACTTTTCTATTTTATATTATATTTAATTGCATGAGAAAAATTAAGCATCTTTTAGCAATGCAATCTGTTAGTTATGCCTCTCAACATCTGTAAAACCAAGGTTAAAGTGCCATCTTTAAAGTCTTTAATATTCGTGTTCATTAACAAATGTTAATTGTGACAGACATTCCACTGTTCTTCTTTCTTTTTTTTCTTTTTTATGTGAGATGATTTATATGAAATATACATTAAATCAACACTTTTCGACAAATTCTTTATTTTATTCTCCTACATAGCTGTCATTGGTTTTTCCCCTCTTCCTGTACAGGGCACTCCATATCCCAAGCAAGAGCAAGCAGCCATGGAGGTAGTCATTCAGTATGCAATTGAAGAACTAGGATTTGGCCCTGAGGATATGATCCTGTTTGCATGGTCTATAGGTGGCTATGCCTCTACCTGGGCCGCCATGAACTATCCTACCATCTCTGGAATCGTAAGTTGAAGTTTCCTGGGCACGGCAGCTGGTTACAATCTATTGATCAATTACTCACCTTGGGTGAACTTCCATCGAATGTTTTGTTTTATATTTTTGTAATCTTTTTTTCGTTTTTTAATTTTTTATTGGCGAGTCTAATTAGTGCACTAATACCAGAATTATGCAGGTCAGATGGTAATTAATATTTTAATTAGTCGATGCCATTGTTAGCCTGGAAAATTAGGTTAATACATTCGGAGACCTGGAAATGTCTGTTGTGACCGTTGAGCTGTCGTAGGTTTTGACTAAGTTTTGATGACAGTGTCGAAAAAGTAACCGACCTTCTGGAGATTGCAAAGATCATTCGATAGAGAGATTTGAAGGAAAAAAATAAACCTAACGATAAGCTTAATGTATTAAGGGTAGAGAGCAAGTCATGTTAAAACACCCAAATTAACATTTGTCCAAGAAAAAGTGAAGCCTTTAAAAATGTAAGCAAAACATGATTCTTCACAGGCATACTTACTCAGATTACATTTGTATCAACAGACACACTACTGTAGTTAACTGATAAACTGAGCATAGAATGCGAGGTAGTAGACCTTTTCAACAGCCTTTTTTTTTGTAGTTAGATGATTGTAACCGCAGTGTTGTTTTATAGGTTCTTTAAGCTCCTATCTATTACTTTGGTATTATGTTTCTATGTGGCTTGATGCAGTTTAATTATAAATGTAGCGAGCTTCTTTGAAGTCTTATGCAAAGATGACTCAGAGTCTGTTACAACGAAAGACTTGTTAAAGTCTGTGTGTCTGTGTGTGTATTGCTGCCGAGGGATTAGCCAGTTTGCAGAGGTGAGATTAAATTGATTACAGTACCTATCATTGAATAAATAAAATAGGTAGCAGGTAGGTGATCTTGGTATCTGATGCAGCTTGTAATTTATTTATTAAGTTAGACCGATGAGACCAAATATCACTGAGCCTATGAATGATTTCCTACCTCTTTTTCTTTTAACATTCACAGATTTTAGATGCAACGTTTGATGATATTGTGTCTTTGGGTCTTGCAAAAGTGCCAGAGAGCATGAGTAAGTTATAAAGAAGTGTTTGTTGGATATTAAGATTTACAGAAACATGAAAAGGAAATGGAGTAACAACATAAGCTATATTTATCTCTTAATCATGTGTAGAAAGATTAGATCCTCAAAAAAAGGAATAAATAAGTATAGTATGATTCTAATGGGAATATAATAATTTAAATGAAATTTAGTGTTAAAAAGAGCCCTGACTCATAGTTTCGTGTACCTATGGCATCCGTTGGACAACTGGAGCTAAACCTCCTAATGCCTATACTGCATAATAACCAAATTCTTCCTGGAATTGTTCTGTGGTTTGTTGTCATTAGGGCTGTCATTCATGCTTGGTATAGCTTACTTCTCTTGGATGCATTGGTTACAATGACCTGATTCCCAGTTTATGTGTTTGAAACTTCTTGGATTTCTCTGTGAATTAAGTCATAATTTCCATCTTATCGATCTGTTTCCTTCTATTTACTTCCTAATGTTTTTTTTTTTGATTTGTTACACCTTTCTTTGAACGTTTTCTCTTGAGAGGCTGATGTAAGACGTGAGCGGGTATACGGTATCTGTTTTTGCGTAAACCAACACACCCTACACGAGGTACATGATACCTTGATACGATGATTGTGACTCTATCTCCTCTTATCTTCTCTCTTCCTGCAGAGGGTTTTGCCCACCGTAGTCTGCGAAAGTACATGAATCTGAACATCGCCGACCAGTTAATTAGGTGAATGCATACTTTTGTCGCAAACATTAGAAAACTATTTGCTTTGAATGAAAGTTCAAAGGGTAGATAAACTATTAAGGTTCTGAAATTAAAATTAAAGATATTCTCAATGGAATGATGATATTAAACAGATTTAGTTGCATTGATTTGCTTTATAATTGAATAGTCACATTTTGTAATGTTCTGCCTACTTTAGCATCACTTATTATGTTTAATATAGTTTAGAGAAATTTCTAACTTTTTGAAAACAGACAAACAGGTTTTGAGAATAAGAAGCAAATCCAAACTTTTTAAGATATTTTTCAGGGGGTTATCTATTTACTTTTTTGTTTATTTGTTTGCATCCTACCAGATATCCAGGTCCAATCAGGCTGATTAGACGCACAAAAGATGAGGTCATCATTACATCGTAAGTTTATTATAATCAGATTCAATAGTGTTTAAAAATAGTGAATACGACAATGAGATGCACTGGTACAAGTAGGTCAGCAGTTTCATATTACGGCTGTTTGAAATATGTAATGCAAATGCATGTTAAACAAAATATTAAAATAAGGAAAAAAAACAGGCATTCATAGCAAATTTTTTTTTATATATGCTTTCCTCTCTTATGTAAAAGTTTACCGCAAAAGTGGCATTTTGAGTTGATTTTGATAATTTGTCTTCCCCGTATCAATAACAAAATTCCTTAACAAGATATTTGATCAGCCCGACTAGTCAAATTTCAATTCAAGAACATGACATCACAGTCAAAATGTCTCGAGTTTTTATTTTTATTTTTTGCTTGTGATCAATACTGCCATGTAAAAGGGTCTGGGTGAGGAAAATTTACAAAAAATCATAAAAATGAGAAAATTAAAAAAAAAAATTAAAAAGTATGCATCCAGTTGTGTTTAAATACTTTCCTCTCTTTTGTGAAACTTTATCGCAAATTGGCATTTTTAGTTGATTTTTGACAATTTTTCTTCCCCCTTTCTATACTGTGATCAAAACAGACATGAAAAACTTTTGGATATCAAATCAAGTTTGCTCATCTCTCATTCTTCATTAGCAATCTCTCGGTAGAAAATTCTGAAAGTCTTGTTTTAGCTTGATTTAACTCCAGTCTTGTTTTTGAGTGGTTTGAGGCATTGTTATCCATGAAAACATTGTTGAGGCAATGCAAAAAGACAAAAAAAAAACTGATTTTAGTGGTACAGTTTTGTACGTGCAAATCTTGTATGTATCTGTTGTGTTATGGATCGTCATTGTTACAGATTCCAACAGTTGTGAAGACCCTTGTTCCATTTCTTGCTCTACCAAGAATTTCTTGGAATGTTTGGTCTCCTTTTTTAGATATATTAGTCCAAACGATGTTCGTAGTTCGAATGTAGTTTGTTTACTGTTAATTGTTTGTTCACAATGTCTGAGCTGATCCTGGTCTTGGATTTTTCCTTTTTATATTTCTCTCATTCTTTGTTCAAGAATGATACAATTTTTTGTTTATATGAATGCACTTTATTATGATGATTCAATTCTATGAGAATTATTATAATAATAATAATAATAATAATAAATAAGTTCTTAATATAGCGCCAAATACCAAAAGGCCTCTAGGCGCTTTACAAAACCTAAAACAAACATTATTCTCAGTATCAGTAATTTTCTTTTATTAGTCTCTGTTTGATGTTTGTGAGTTTATGGTACTTTTTTTGTATGTATTTATATATGTGTATGTTTGTATGTATGTATTTATGTGTGTTTAATCATTTATCATTGGTCTTATCATATTACAGAGAGCACCCTGATGTTGCCTTTAACAGAGGAAATGATCTGCTTATCAAATTATTACAGAATAGGTAAAAAGCTCTTCTCTTATTTCCTTTATTTCTGCGCCATGAGCGTCTTCGTTGACGGATACCGGCGCATTATAAATGTCCATTATTATTATTATTAGTATTTATTTTGCTAGACTTTTGGCACAAATACATTTTTTTTCTTTTTTCTTTTGCACTGTGTAGTCAACTATGTAACCATGAAAGCAGGTCTGTTGTAATTTGTCTGTTAATCAATGTTTTCTGTTAATTGCTTGAAAACAGGAAGCGTAAAATAAAGAAAGGGAGGTATGCTGTTAAGATAGAAATGATTTTTTTTACTGTCTTATACTATGAGTTTAGGATCCATTTTGTCAACCTTGTTTAATACAGTTAAATCTCTTTTATCATACTCACAAGTTTACATCTTTCACTTTATCAATGAGTCATCATATGTAGCCATATCAGACACTGATTTCATGAAAGGGTTTGTTGTACTTATTTCTCCACAGGTACCCTACTCTGATGAATCTAGAATCAGTGGACGTTCTTACTCAGTATTTACACGCAGCCGATCAGATATCCATGCGTAAGTGGGCTTCATGTTTTCAGTTGCTTGGGGATTTCTACCTTTGTTCATGGAAACAATTCATTTTGCTTGGATACAGAAGCCACAGTTTAATCCCGCTATCAAAATGCAGCGTAATGTTCTGTTATTGGAATACTCTTAAAAGACAATATCACAAAGCAATTACTCAGCTATGGGCTCTCAAAACTAGGGCGTGGCTCTCTTATTGTTATTTTGCATATGCAGTTGTCGATTTTCAGAATTTCAGAAAGAGCTGGAAGAGTGAGAGAGTAAAGAAAAACAAGCTTGCATCAATATACACATACATCCACACACACACATACACATACACAACTTGATTACATCTCTGTTGCTTACCTGCCTAAAGGCTAGTAACCAAAAATGGGGATATGGAATGCCTGAACAGATGAACTCTCTGGGTCAAACGATGAACAGCTACATTTAGTGTCCACAGGTAATTTTGTCCGTAATGTGTTGACCATTCTCTCCTGTATGTGCCTTGCATCTATCTGAACTTTGCCTTGTTTTTCTGTATTTATTTATTTGTGTATATTTTGTATCTCATGCTAATTATAGTATCCATGTGTAATGCCTTGGAGATCGATGAAGAAGAATGTACAGCTATTCTCAGAGACTACTGTGAGACTCATTCTCCAGCCTATCCTATTCTGATAGGTAAGTCATTTATTACACTACTGTGAGAATCATTCTCCAGCCTATCCTATTCTGATAGGTAAGTCATTTATTACACTACTGTGAGACTCATTCTCCAGCCTATCCTATTCTGATAGGTAAGTCATTTATTTCACTACTGTGAGACTCATTCTCCAGCCTATCCTATTCTGATAGGTAAGTCATTTATTACACTACTGTGAGACTCATTCTCCAGCCTATCCTATGCTGATAGGTAAGTCATTTATTACACTACTGTGAGAATCATTCTCCAGCCTATCCTATTCTGATAGGACAGTCATTTATTACACTACTGTGAGAATCATTCTCCAGCCTATCCTATTCTGATAGGTAAGTCTTTTATTACACTACTGTGAGAATCATTCTCCAGCCTATCCTATTCTGATAGGTAAGTCATTTATAACACTACTGTGAGACTCATTCTCCAGCCTATCCTATTCTGATAGGTAAGTCATTTATTACACTACTGTGAGAATCATTCTCCAGCCTATCCTATTCTGATAGGTAAGTCAT
>JAIPMN010037727.1:0-18156 GCA_020650975.1 Apostichopus californicus
GCTCGACCATTTCTTGGGAGGGCGTCTTGTTACTATCTAAGCGGAGCGCCACCATGAGTTGGCGCGCAGCGTACCTCAATTTTTTAGCTAAAAGGCCTCCTAGATCATCGGAAATGACACTTCCCAAGCCTTGTAAGCAGGGGCGTCAATCCGATTTGAAACGTGGGGGGGGGGGGTGAGGGGCTGTAATTGATTCGAGTATTACGTCCGCAAGTACTATCTAAGCGGAGCGCCACCATCGGTTGGCGCGCAGCGTACGAAGAAATTTTCAGATTTCAATAATTGCCAGATCGCTGGAGATGGCACTTGCCAGGCTGGATAGCAGCCATCTACTTGCGTGATTTCGGGAGAAAATTACAAATTCGTCACTCAGGAAATCTGCAATAAAGTTCATGCGGCCTTAATTTTTGGTGGATTATTTCTGTTATTAGCGATTCCAATTGACATCAACATGAAAACCCAGTGCAAGTTGACAAATGATGCGGCGAACTGGAAACCCCAGCCCCATTTTGCCCTATGTTTCAGGATAGAATACCCCTCATTTGTTTAAACCCATGACAACTACTTTAACTAACAATATGTGAATAAATTTACTTCGAAATGGGCACATTATATTGCACCAAGTCGGTCAAGGAATAACCCCAGGGACTCAGATATAGGCCTATAGGAACGATGCCACAAAATGTCCCCGGACATACTATAGGTGAAGGAAGCTATCCGCCGCGACTGCATGTGCGACTGCGGTCGAAGGGTCGTTCATTAGTGGTCATCATGGAGATTCGAGACCATTCAGACCAATGATATATTTTTCGCACATGGAATTTTTTTCGACACCCAAAATCCCAGTGGGAGGTCGACTGGGGGGCGACAAGCTTTCATGGGGGCTGTCGCCTCCACGCCCCCCCTTGGCTACGCCACTGGTGGATTTGCATGAGTGCCAAACCGCTGAGTCTCTCTTCATTCATTGTAGAACGCATTTAGTTTTTTATTCTGCGCATTGCGCTGAAAGACCTTTCAGCAGTTGCCGAAGCTATTGGCATGGTTAATCATGGTTAGTCTTAACTAGATGTTAAAAAACTGACAAGATCGGATCCTAGTCTTTTTCGGCGGGTAGAGTGTTGAATGAAACGGCACGCGATAGAAATGACAGCCTTGATGACAGAAGAATAGGTCACCTAATTTAGCCACATTCTTGCTACGTTCATTTCAATAGTTTATCCTGTCTAGACTCTTAAACTCGTCCAGCAAGCTTATGGATTTGAATTATGGGTGTTTTTAAAAAGATAACTTGGCCCAAAAAATTGTAGGCCCGGGCCTACAGTGCTACATACTGGCTACGCCCTGTAGGCCCGGGCCTACAGTGCTACATACTGGCTACGCCCCTGAGAATGTAAGAAACTGACTTCGGTCAGCTTGTGGATTTGATAAGCCAATGAGGCTTCTTCGCGAGTTCCTGCTTGCATGAGGATCTAAATACATACATAGATACAATATAATGTGGTATGGCCGTATGGAACTTCGATAAATGGATGTAATGCCGCCGACTGAGTTATGCCATAAAAATAGCGGACATCCGATTTACACACTTCTGTTGCAAAGGATACAAAACAGTTTGGTGCTCCCTAGTTTATTCCGTAAATTCAACATTTCACCGCGAAGTCCAACTTTCGAAAAGCGTTCGCTGCTTAAGATGCTAACTTTTCAGCGTTGCGTAGGTTAGTTTAATTAATTGCGTCTAAATTTCAACGTAGTTAAGTTGATGCATATTCTTTGGAATCGAATGTAAAGCTGATGCGAAATACGTATCTCAGATCGACTTTGATCTTTATACTGCTTAAGACGCAAAGGCAGTTACGCGAAAATTTGTACTGCGTACAGTACTACTGTACAGTAGTATTACGTGCTACTTAACTTACTGTAATTTGTAAACTAGGCTAGGCCTAACAAGAATCTTTTGTCAGAGTTATACTTATAGCACAAGGGCAGAGGGATTTATTTATGTATGCCGTATTTTCTAGTTAGAAGTTCATCGTTTTGTTTTTCATGATCAGTTTAGTGCCAAGATTTGATTGTTAATCACTCCATACACAGTCATGACATGCACTTTTTATTGATATAACATTTTCTGAATTGCCCCCTGTAGTCCTATAAGGAATACCTGATTGCTTAAATGCTAAAAAAAATTGGTACTAATTTAGAATCCGTACCATTCCTAACCCCGAACCCTGATCCCTACTTCCTAACCCTAATTCCTAATCCTTATCCCTATTCCCTACTTCCTAACCCTACTTCCTAACCCTACTTCCTAACCCTAATTCCTAGCCCCTAACCCTATTCCCTACTTCCTAACCCTACTTCCTGGTACGGATTCTAAAGTTAGGCCAAAAAATTAACTAAAAAATCATGCATGTGATAAACAACAAAATAATGCAGTTGCACTAGTTCTTTTTAGTCAAATTTAGTCAAATTTGTTGTTCATAATGTACTGAAAATGCTCTTCTGTTCAAACTGTTGTACATCTTTATATTCTCTCCAAATGGTTTGCACATCATTAAGTAAGCTATTCCCTTCTATCATTTACCGTACAGTATCCCCAATTAAACTTACTGTAAAAGTTACAATCTTTCAAGCTGTATATATTGTACAGTATCATATCACTTCAAAGTTATTCTTTGTTATGCTACATACATACAGTAGTTCTTTGTGCTTATACAAACAATAATCAGTAAAACTACATTTAAGTGTACATACCATATTATTTTAGCATAAGTTTTATTCTTTAGCACAGCCATTCAGTGTGTTTCACTTTTTCTGTTTGCATGTAAATGGTGCAATCTGAGTAAAGTTTGTATCTGAATTACATCTCTTCTCTCTGTAGACCTGTCATCATCCCTTTCATGATTAAAACCTGATCCCAAACATTATTTGTATATTGTCACTGTAAACAAGCACAATCAAACTTTCAAACAGTTTGGGCCTTTACCGTCAGTGTCGTATTCCTATAGTACAGTACTTATCTATATCTTTTTTCATTAATTTCTTCAGGATTAATATGTAATCATTAGTAGGGATGGCATCTTTGACTTTGGAACAAAAGCATAGGATTGAGCAAAACCGTCTTCGAGCTCTTCAACTGAAAGCACAAAAACACCGGAAGAATAATGCTCCATCAGGACTAGTGGCACCATCAGCAGGACCGTTTACAGGGCCATCAACATCGGTTGCAAACTCTGTCGAAAAGTGTTCAAATTCAGATGTTGCAACATCTGGACAGTTCACCAAAAAGCAGACCACTGCACAAGTTGGAGGGCCTCTGTCAACAAAGTCTGGCATTGGAGATTCCAAGACCAATGTACAGACACTCTCCACTGGGCAATTTCAATCAAGTAGAACTTCCTCCTCAGCGGCAAAGTCCTCAAACCATTCATCTTTTAGCAACATTGGCGAGGTGAATCAGAATGCACACATGTCTGGAGAACGTAGGCCTATGCCTGAGTCCAAGTCAAATCCCAGTTCAGTTAGCACCTTCACCTCTGCAAAACCTGTATCTCAATTTTACAAAAAGCCTCAAATGACAGCTGGAGTTAATTCCACCAAAAGTTCCGGGCAAATACTGGCAAGTAATGGACCCTCTCATAAGTATTCTGGAAGTTCTACGATTACTTTAACAAACTCTAGACAAGCATCCTCCTCATCAAAGTCTTTAAAAATGTTTGGACAAAAGCAGTCAACAACTAGTACATGTGTGTTGGTTAGCAGTGATAGATTTGAGGTCAATATCCCATTTCGCCAAGATATTGTTCAATGTTTCCACAAGATGCAATCCAGAAGTTATGGTAAGTTTTTTTCTTGTGTTTTCTTGTTACTTTTAAAAAGCAATCAATTTCTCTCTTGCTATATAAATGGTAAATCACCAACTTTAAAATTGAAATAAGTTGATGGTAGGCTATTCTTGTCAATGCGCATGTTGTTTACTATCGTCGGAGGGTAGGGGATAGGCATTGGAGCCAACTGTGCACTATTACATTAAAAATTGCCCTTGATTAACTTTGTGCCACTGAGCCCACCTTTTTGTAGACATGCTCTTACAGTGTATCTGCCCCTCCCCTCTCAATTGTGAGGGATAGTTTTAAAACACTTTCAGTACAAGTTGGAGCCCAAAATGAAGGTCGAAATCAAATTATATATCCGAGTGGGAAACAAAGCTAATGATTTCCATGTTATCAAACCATACTGTAAGAAACTTCCATTCTGCAAGCTGGGTTGATTGGTTTTCTTTGAGAGGTGATACAGTCAAACAAATGGCAGATCTGTAACTTTAACTATATAAAGTCAAGGACAACCAAGTGGCAAGTGCTCATCTTGGCTATTGAAACTTCTGAGCTTGTATAGTTCAAAATTTTAAATGGATATTTTTAACCAGGGATCTCTTTTCATCATGCATTGTGCATTAGTACTATATTACTGATCAAAAGTTATGGATTTTTTCTTTCTTTCCTGTCATAGATCTATACTGTACATGTACAGTATATATATTACACTTTCGAGGTGCAGTGTCTGTCTGATTCTAAACCAACATGTGACAGAATGTAAATTTCATAAACTCATGGATTCATCTCAACTCCCAAAATCTCTGTATAATTTGCAATATTTGCACAATATCATATTCTGAAATTTATTATTCAGGAGTCAGGACTGACCAACAGATCAGATTGCATTTATTCCTACAGTAGCTGCATTTTAGTGTCTTAACCTTAATACTCTATGAGATCTATACTGATGCTCATTAACAAACTTGTAATCAATTAGACTTGATTTTCAGAAAGTGACTGTGCAGTACATATCATACTTGCTCAACATGAAACAACATACATGATCTTGGTATAACAGCTGTGTTAATTTTGGTGTAATTACAGTATGTCAATTTTAAACTCAAAAAAGAATTACTTAGACTTTTTGTCATTCCTCCTACTGTAAGAGGTGCTTCTAACACCCCTCCCATTCTCGATCTACCCCTCCTGCAACCCCCAATCCCCAACCCCACTTTCTCCATCCTCTCACATCTCTTCCTTCCACATGCAGGTTCTCCTACCTAGTCTCCTATTTTCCTCTTCACCTAATTAGCTTCAATTGTCATGAAAACCCCTGAGCAGAGTTTATCTTCACAGTCCTGAAAACCCTTTCAGCACTCTTCTCTTTCATCTCACTTCTCCTTTGCTGTGTCTCATTTTGTTCCATCAATTGTCCATTTTTAACTGTCTGTCCATCTGTCTCTCTTCATGTGTCCTTAGTTTGTTTTCATTTCAGTTAGCCTCTGAAGAAGATCAGGAAGAAGATCTACAGTAGGATTGAAATGCCTGGCCCTCTAACTTTTATATGTATTTATTTTACCTATATACACACACACAAGATCTAGGATTGAAACGCCCGGCCTTTTAACTTTTATATGTATTTATTTTACCTATATACACACACACAGGCATTTTGCAGTACTGTAAATATTAAAAGCAATTTAAATGTTAACATCTTTTGTCTCTCTTGGTTGTTTTTTTCCTCGGATTATAATGGCTGTTCATTTCATAGATTGATGTCTCAGCAATGGAAGATGAAATGTCTGAAGCTGGGAGTTAAATTGATGTTAAGTTTAATATACTTTGGTACAGATCTTAATAACTTTTTATTGTATATTGGAGACTTCATTATATTCTCAATGATCATAGGCGTAGGAGGCGGGGGGTTGTGAAAATTCGGGCAATATGCTGCTCAAGAATTTTTCGGGCACCTACTGAAAGAAAAATAATTTGAAATGTGTTTTTCAATGGTAAACTTATATTATTATTATCATTATTATTGTAACTACTTCCCCAATAGTTATAACCAATATGCACATTAACATGTAGAACGGTTATATCTTTCGGGCAAGTCGTTACAGCCACCCCCCCCCAAAATCAAATTGGGCTCCGACGCCTATGTCTATGATACAGGGATCATGTACCAATTTCAGATCTATTGGGAATTTGGGATTCATGCAACCCCCCAACAGGATTTTGGCTTCCCATATCAATACTATCTCCAAAATTTTCCCTCCAGATGCTGATAGAAGGAAATGGACATTTGCAGTAACTGAGTATAGTGATTTAAGTAAGTGGGAACTTGTTTACTTTGAACGGATATTTCGACGGTTGACAATGTAAAATGTACACTTAAAAAAGAAAAGAAATTCCACACTTTCAGTTGAAAACCACATCTGAATATTGTTTTGCCTGATTCAAGATGTGGTCGGTGGAATGTAATGTATTTTTGACTGACTAAACCCTCCCTTACTTCAGGGCTCAGGCAGTGTATCACAGCATGTGGTCTGTGATGTCACCATGTTATGTCTCCTTCGATGGCTTTATTAATCTCTTATAATCCTCATGTTGATTGTCCTTACATTGAAGGACATTTGGCATTGGGGCTTAGCTTCCAATGTATTTGGTATTAAGAGATTCATAAAAATATGCGGATTTTGTGTAGAATATTATTTTAATACGCTGTAGTTATTTTAGATTATAAAGAAAAACAGTTTTTAGGCAAATGCCATGATGACATCATCTACAGTAGTCTGTTGTTGCCAAATTATGCAATCACAACATTTACAGATCCGCAGAAATTTGCCAACAATTTTCGAGTAATCTTGAATTAAAACCACCAGAAAATCCCTGTTAATCAACTTGGTATACTGTACTAATTCATATTTTACTTATAACCAAACTCTCTCAATGGTTTGCATTAACACTACAGTACAGGAAATATCATTTGTGAACTCAAAAGGATCATAGTATCTGGTAGATATCTTCAATATTAGTAAATGACGCTAGCATCAAACTTTGATTCTTCTACGTATAGTATAGTATAGTAGTCTAGGCCAAAGTAAATCATCTTCAAAAACTACTGGTACATTATATCTTGGTGAGTTAAGATACAGTATTTGGTTGAGGGATTGACCAACCTTTTCAGTTGTTTTAGTATCAAGTTTTTTTTCTGACTATTTATGCAACAAACTAACTTTGTTTTTTGGTTGATGTGTTTTTGAAAAGCTTCCCTGATTATTAAAATTACACACCTGTTGTGGCATTCATGTACAAAGTGATTTTGTGAGCACTATATTTACATTGCATGGCTGGAATTTGAATGTTACACTACATTTTTATTGAACACACTTTTAAACTTTTTTTTTAATGGCACAGTGTCAAACAGAACAGGTGCAGCAGAATGAATCAATATCAAACGATTTTGAATTTGTCAGGTTCAGGCTTGACAGTTTTCTTTGTTTACGGTATGTCAGTATAACATCATGCCTAGGCACAGTGTCAAATAGAACAGGTGCAGCAGAATGAATCAACATCAAATGATTTTGAATTTGTCAGATTTAGATTTGACAGTTTTCTTTGTTTATGGTACAGTATGTCAGTATACAATGATGTTTAGGCACAGTGTCAAACAGAACAGGTGCAGCAGAATGAATCAATATCAAATGATTTTGAATTTGTCAGATTCAGACTTGACAGTTATCTTTGTTTACGGTATGTCAGTATACAATGATGTTTAGGCACAGTGCCAAAAAGAACAGCTGCAGCTGTTGCATAATCCTGCTCAGCTAGAATGAATCAACATCAAACAATAGGGATTGTCTCTGAACAACTGTGTCGCACAATAGGAAATGGACTATGCAGCCTTGCTGCATTATGCTGCAGCCCCCTCAGCATCCCACTTAACACAGTCTACATATAATGTATTCAAGCACCTTTTTGAGTTGATTTTCTTTGACTTGTTTATATGCTATCTTGCCCTCAAATCCCATAGCACTGTAGGTTAATTAGCTTGACTAGTCAAGTTTCATTTCAGATCATCAAATTTTAAGTTGCGAACTTGCTTTTCAATTGCGTTTTATGTTGTAATTACTTGCTCATTAACTTTCACTTGGCAAAACATATGTATACGCAGGACATAGAAGAGAGTCAAGATGACAATTTTTTTTTTTTTTAAATTTCTGTTTTGTAAAAACGTTCTAGGCTAGGGGTAAAAGTAAAAATTCTTAACGTTACTGTACATGCAAAACCCTACTGTAAGTTCATCAGATGGAATTAGCATTCTGAAATGTGTAAGGTTTGAAATGTTACCATTTTACCAAATTGGCCCATTGCTAGAAAATGAGCAAGTGAAGCATTCCTTAACCTACTCAGGGCCTACTGTACTATCATTAAACTAAAATTTCATTTCTTGTGACTTGAAATGTTCAAATTTAATATAAATCATTTTACAATATTTCACTTTTTATGTAAATACATGTACTCTATTTTCCTTTTTTGTTTAGAGCTCTACATTTTTATCTCAAACATTTCCTCTACATAGTGAAGGCTCTTAGGAGTTTACAACCCTCCATGGAGATGCAGCCGTTACCTAGCTCCGTGGTGAGGCTTTTCTGTAACTCTACATCTCGCAACTGTGCCATCCAAGATGCTAATCTGGGGTCTATTGATCAAATACTCAGAGATGGGTTGCTGCCTTTCCAAAGAGATGGAGTGAAGTAAGTTTCCTTTAGATTAACAAAGAAAGATAAAAATCCCAACAATTTTCACTTTCTCCAGTTTCCAACGGAAAATTTTGAGTATTTCCATTTTATTTGTAAAATTTAATTTTGTTCTTGAAAAACTGGTAACATGAAGAGTACCTACAAAGAGAGTACCTACAACACTGGTATTTTTTTAGCATTAATACTGTACAGATGGAAAGCTAACACACAGAGAAACATGATTTGTTACTTGATAGCCTCAATATGCATTCCAATACAAACACAAATGTACGGTCAATCCCTAACTCTACACGCTTTCTTGATACAGTAAGTACTATTGTGTATTTATCACACAGTCATGATGATGTAATCTTTTGCCAAACCTGTTTGGCTCATTTGCAGAGAAGAAGCGTATAAGAAAGTTCAGACAATATTAAATCATTTGTCCCGTGTCTGTCAACACACAGTCAGTTCAAATATTAATTGGGCATATGCACCAGCATACATGCATTAAAAGGCTGTAATATGTAATATAGTCAAGGATATGTAATGGATTCGACTGCCAGCGAAGGACGAATGACTCAAGGATATTTAAAAAATGTGTCCTTGGAAGGGCTCACTCTGCTACGGAAACAGAAACGTTATTTGAGAGAGGTCGGGCGAGAGAGGTATTACGTACAGTAAAGTGATTATTCAGAAAAATGAGCCCAGCATACAGCCTAATGACCATTAAATACAGGCAGTATAAAGCTGAAGTCACATGATCAATTTTCACAACTTGACCTTAACAATGGGTCAACCATTATCTCATCATCTATTGATGTTTATGACAGAAATTTTAGTAATTTTGTTTCATTACTGGTAGATATGAGATGTCCATTCTGGTGGCAGACTTCATGTGTTAGCCAATTCTTACAAATTTTGACAAACCTGCTATGATCTCTAGGGAGTAAAGCTAGTTCCTGTAGAGCAGGGGTGGGCAACCTACGACCCGCGGCCCACATGCGGCCCGCCAGTAATTTTTTTTGCGGCCCGTGAGATGTCTTAAGAAAATGAAAGAAAATCAATCTATTTTACATCATCACAAAAAAGGAGCTAGCTGCTTAGAATTTTATCGGCACTAATGATGCTGTCAGGTAGGCCTATGATCCCCATCAATTATCAACTGTACTGCACAGTATTGACATGATAATTTTGTGAATACAGATTAAGTACACACACCTATTGCGTAGAAGTCCTCGGAATCAAAGGTTTGAAATCAACAGCAGGTCGTTGGTTAGGTGCGGCCCAGTCAATTTTTCACTCCTTATATCTGGCCCATTCATTCAAAAGGTTGCCCACCCCTGCTTGAGAGCAATTGGGTCACTGATAATGATCTTGTTATGTGTTTATAATCCTTCACCTTAAGATGATCTAGAAGACTTTTTAAAGAGTTAGTTCCCAAGTACAGCAGTTCCCTGATAGAATATTCTGCAAGACATATATATAGTAAATACCAGAATCAGTAAACTATTTGATAGCTTGTTTTGCATATATATATATATACTGTCAAGGCAAGTAACCACTGGGAGGGGTGGTCTTCACTCTTGTTTCTTCCTGGTTTCTGTCTTTTCACCAATTTAGATTTAGTATGTTTTGCGCAAGGCTGTCAGCATTGTGACTAATACTCTAAAGCCAAACATGGTCATAGGAGTGGTCTTAGGGGGATGGGGGGTGGGAGAGTGAGGGAGTGAGGGGGGTGAGGGTGACTTAAGCATCAGGGCTGGGGTTAACAAAGTACAGTACAACAGAGTGCAGGACCATCTTTTACTATAATTTGTCACTTGTCTAAACATACCTCGGTCAAAAAAGCGTTTGCACGGTCTTCCAAATTTTCAAGAGTCTGTTTGCGACTTGCTAGTTATCTTTCCATCCTCTCCTTCCAGTTTTGTCATACATCACGGAGGGCGAGCCTTAATAGCGGACGACATGGGACTAGGGAAGACTATCCAAGCAATATGCATAGCCTGTTATTATCGGACAGAATGGCCTCTCCTGATCGTATCTCCTTCATCCATGAGGTACTCATGGGCAGAGGTTTGTTTTTGTCATCAGTCATTCTTTCTGCTCTTCTATATATTTCCCCCCGACCCTTAACTGACCCAAACCCCCCACCCTCCCACCAAAAAGGAGAAAACCTTTTAGTTTAATTAAATGCCCACATCTGTTTCGCACAGACAAGTTATTCTTTACCAGATATCGTTCCTTCACTACTACACATATGGGATAATGTTTATGACACAGCCATTATGCATTGGAAGCTTTTTTTGGGGGTGAGGGGGTGGAGAAGGGGTTGGTGGGGGGTAGGGATAAATTAAAAAGTAACATGAGATACATCTCAGATAATTTCCAGATATTGTCATTTTTGCGCAGTACCAGAAGTTTGAGATTGTAAACTTTACCTGTTCTGTGGCTGAATGGATAAAGGTGATAGCATCTGAACAATGAGTCTTAGCAATCGGGTGGTTCAGGGTTCGATCCCCGGCCGGGTCACGAATTTTTTTTTACCCAAACTGAACTGACACTGAAATTATTTCCTGGATTCTGATTGGCTCTCAGCGAGCACGTCAAACAGCGAACAAGTCAAAAGACACAGACATATTGTCAAATGCCATTTTTGTGTACACGCACTGGCTGGCACACACTCGCTCGACGTCTTCATGGCTACTGCATATTCGACTAGGCCTATCATGATTCATTGACTGAATACATTTTGAATTTATGATTTTAAAACTAAAAGTATCGCAACTCCGAATGTACACAAACACCTCGTACATATGTACAGTACATCGGCTACATGTATACAATTACAAATGCACTGTGTTTTATTGTGTTGTATGCTATACACAGTACAATAGGCTACATTACATGTGTTGTGTAGAGCGGAGTCAAGCGAGTAAACAAACGATCGAGGACTGCCTATAATGGGCGCAGTGGTTGGGAATAGTTGCTTCATTGTGTTAAGAACACTATATACTTTCGTTCATGTATACCTACCAAAAATTCTGGAAAGTTGCTAATTAATGTGAATATCTTGAATTTGTTCGTGTTGATCATACTGATATCGACAGAGTATGGACAGAGCATGTTTGAATACTAAAGTACAGTATATCACTTGCTCGCTGAGAGCCAATCAGAATCGAGGAAATAATTTCAGTGTCAGTTCAGTTTGGGAAAAAAATATTCTCGGCCGGGTCACAGTAAGGTGGGATTTTCATCCAAGAGCAATCTACGGTTTTCCCAATCTGAAATGACTTTCTAACTTGATGAGATTCCAAGTTTTGAGTTAAAATGTTGAAGCCACCCGACGTGAAAGTTGGAATCCATAAGCCGGTCCGCGGGCTTCCCCCACATTCGTTGTCGCTTGAGTCTCGTAAATATAACTGCCTGATTATTGAGGTGAATTTATTGGTTTATGTGATGTATGTGTTCCATATATCTTGTTGTTTGTATTTTAAGTTAAAAGCAAATTCACAGCTCTGCGAGTCAATATCGATTCACATACACTTCTTTTAGTTTGAGGTTACTGTACTATTGACTGAAGACCCATGAAAAGCTTTCCCACAAAGCAGATAGCATTTTTTTCCTTCTAAAAAGAGACCTCGGCGTAAAGTATGTTGTATTGTTTGCCCTATATATGTATATGTATATAAATATATGAATTGAATTGAATTGAATTGAATTGAATTGAATTGAATTGTATGTATAGGAATTGAATTGTATAAGTATATTATAACACAAAGCTAGTTTGTAGCTGAGAAAGGTGGGTATAAAGCAATTCCATTTCAGGTAGAAAATGTAGAACCAACCAACCATTGCAAGAAGAAAGAGAACAATAAAAAATAATAAAAGACAGACACATCATATAAAAGCAGCCAATTGGAATTGGACAATTGAAAAGATTGATTCTTTTGATTGATTTGAAATATCCTTTGTGCTTGAAAATAAATGAACGCAATATCGAGTGACTTTTTAACCAGCTGAAAGTAACCAATAGACTCATGTATATATACAGTGTAGATCTGTCAAAGCCATGGACTTACAGTTACTTAGTGTGATGTTTACATTGGATATGACAAATTTCTTTTCTCTTGGTCCTGCCTCTTTGCTTCTTATGTAAGAGAGTGTTGCTTAGTTGTTCAAGCCCTCCTCTGGCAGACACTGATGTTACTTTTGTCTATTTCTTGTTTATAAATTTGCTTCCAGTCAAAACAAGTTATTTGCTTGTCTTCTTCAACTCATACTCTATCCTTTGTCATATATACTAATATGCTTTGTTTTTATTTTTGGCTAACCTGCAGGAGCTGGATCAGGCTCTTGCCCCTCCCCCTCCCATCCCATCCCCTTCCCCTTCCCCTTCCCCAATCACATTGGTAAAAGCAATGGACTTGAGTACTGTTGAGTTCATTACGTTGTGTCCTTGGGCAATACACTTTAACCTTTGTGTACAGTACATTGAGTGAAGATCTGTGAGGTAACATGTACAGTATATATTGCAGACTGTGCAGGAATATGGCTACACCCTACATGGGATGTTCCCCAGGAGATTCAGTAGATATGGTACACAACACTTTTATATTGCAGACTGTGCAGGAATATGGCTGCATCGTATGGGATGTTCCCCAGGAGATTCAGTAGATATGACACAACACTTTATATATTGTAGACTGTGTAGGAATATGGCTGCACCCTACATGGGATGTTCCCCAGGAGATTCAGTAGATATGGTACACAATTGCAGACTGTGAAGGAATATGGCTGCACCTTATGGGATGTTCCCAGGAGATTCAGTAGATATGGTACACAACACTTTATATATTGCAGACTGTGCAGAAATATGGCTGCACCGTATGGGATGTTCCCCAGGAGATTCAGGAGATATGGTACACAACACTTTATATATTGCAGAGTGTGTAGGAATATGGCTGCACTGTTTGGGATGTTACCCAGGAGATTCAGTAGATATGGTACATAACACTTTATGTATTGCAGAGTGTGTAGGAATATGGCTGCACTGCGTGGGATGTTCCCCAGGAGATTCAGGAGATATGGTACACAACACTTTATATATTGCAGACTGTGCAGGAATATGGCTGCACTGCGTGGGATGTTCCCCAGGAGAATCATTAGATATGACAACACTTTATATATTGCAGACTGTGCAGGAATATGGCTGCACTGCGTGGGATGTTCCCCAGGAGATTCAGTAGATATGGTACACAACACTTTATATATTGCAGACTGTGCAGGAATATGGCTGCACTGCGTGGGATGTTCCCCAGGAGAATCATTAGATATGGAACATTGTGGTGACACAGGAGCCACAGTTTGAATTGTGTAGACTTGGGTGTGTGGGTGTGATAAGCTATCAGTGACTCAGACTTTAAATGTCGGAAAGTCCTGGCAGAAGGAAGGCTCTTACATGGCTTTGCTACAAGACTCTTAACTAAAACAATTATGAGTATAAAAATTATGTATTTATGAATAAATTAGGGCAGAATTTGGTTTTCAATTTTGTCAAAGCTACCAAAAAAGTATTCAAAATGTTATCATTGCAATTGACTAAACTATGACATCCCTGCCCAGAGTCCCCACCCTCCTTGATGATAGATTCACTTCGCTCCTCTCGTACCTGTCTCCCACTCCACAATTGCACTTTTCTATCTACCTAACTACACATTTGGAAACGTTTTAGCACCGCGCCCTCGCTCCCTGGGCAACGCCCACTAATTCCTCCTTCCGTATCTAATGAATTTGATTCGATCCTCAACAATTCATCACCGTGGTACATTTTCATCATTCTATGAAATCAGTGATCCACAATCATTTTTCACAGGCAACCCAGTGACTAAAGCTTTGCAAGTGAAGCACAAAGTCACCTTGATATGAACAGAAAAGATCAAGAGGAAGAAAAAAAAATTGTTTTTGAATCCTTTCCTGAAAGAAATCTATGCAATGGTGATGCTGATGGAGTGTGTATCAAATAGAAACATGTGATTGGACAGTATACACTGATTAACATGAATATTCATGATTATATAATACTATTCAGCCAATGAAAGTAAAAATGGATAGCAAAAATAAAAGAAATTCTGAAACAATTGCTGATAATTTTCTCCCAGCTTTTTCAGATTTAACTGTTATGAAAATAATGAAGCTGTATAAAATTTTGGGTTTATTGTATTTTTGTGCCAAAAAGTCTGAATGAGGAGGCTATTTCATAAGACTTTTTAACTCTATGAAACTACATTTTGTGTTCTTCCCCAGGCATTTGAGAAGTGGGTACCATCGCTTGACCCAGAGGATATCCATGTGGTTGGGTCAGGACAAAGGAAGATCGATTCTGGTCTGGTCACCATCATCAGTTACGATCTCATGTCAAGGAGGTCAAAAGAATTAGCAGCGCAGAATTACCAAGTTGTGGTAATGGTAGGTGCATGAAGCCATTTGCAAAATATGGGGTGTCCCCCCCCCAAAAAAAAAAATTGGGTTGCAAAACAAGCTTTTGGTCAGTTTCAGGACTTTACCAGACTTTGGAAAATTGAGATCATTTCTTACTTGCTTTTAAAAAGTAAATTTTGTTTGTTCGAAGAAGAGAAGATTCTCGACAATTCCTTAAAACCGATTTTTCTGTAAAACTCCATATAGCAATGATAATCTGACTTTCAGTAAAAAACACCATATCGAATATGAGCTAAGATTTGCCATAGTTGTCCACCAATGGGTACTCCAAACAACCGGTGTCTTCGTGGTCTTACAGTCAGTGCAAAATGGAATCAAAAGGAATGTTTGCCCGAAAAGGAAAAACATTGGATGCTTTTATACATCATTTTACTTCATTTCATACCTTTCAATTAATTTCTCGTTGGCTGTTTGTCCCTGGAACAGGATGAATCTCATTTTCTGAAAAACTTCAAGACAGCGAGGACGAGAGCTGCCATGCCAATTCTGAAGGTAAGGGGTATCATTCTTCTATTCTTTGTTCTCTCCTGTAAATTTATACAATTATACCTAAAGAAGACCCCCTGTGAGGGCGTTGTGGTCAAGTGGTTAAGCTTGGCAGTGGACTTGTGATCTAAGGATTACAGGTTCGAGTCCTGGCCAGATCATTGCGTTGTGTCCTTGGGCAAGGCACTTTATCTCCATTGCCTCTCTTCACCCAGGTGTATAAATGGGGACTTGCGAGGTAACTTGTATATATAGTTGCGTGCGCCGGTTTGTGGCTGCACCCTATGGGAAGTCCCCCGGGGAACACATGGTTGTGGTGCACTGTGCTGTCCCAGGAGAGATTGATTGAATTGTGCACACTTTGGTGTGTAGGTGTGACAAGTTACCAATGACCAGGGTTAAGTTGTAAAGTCGTGTGAGAGGGCCTTGGCCCTAAATATAAATTTCAAGGAATTATTTTCAGTTTTATTGATACAGTATATGTGAACAATATTATGCAATGAAGTATTGAAATCAACACCTACACTTGAGCCGTCCTACTCTGCTGGAATAATGAGCTCACAGCAAAACTGATTCTCGTTAATATCTCCATTTTGGAGATATTAAATCAAGGTTCTAAAGCAAATTATTGAAGAATGTACTATTAAGTGTTTTTTTATGTTTGGCTTTTCTTTGTGACCAAAAATCAAATACCTGGATCTGTTGGTTTTCTAGAAGACCAAACATTTCAAACTGTGGACTTGCTTTTAAAGTGATTTTCATTGTATACAGCAGTGGCGGAGCTAGGGGTATTGGTCAGAGGGGGCGGGATGGTTTGTAGGGGCGCTTTTGACTTTATCTAAGCGGAGCGCCATAGGCCGGCGCAGAGCATACAGAAATTTTTTGAGAAAAGATACTCCCTAGATCGCCGGAAATGACCCTTTCCAGGCCTTGCTAACTTGCAGATAAATGGAGAATAAATAGGTGTCATCGCCAACAAAATGTGACACATGTCAATAGGCACTGGCGGATCCAGAGCCTTTGTTTGGGAGGGGCCAAAGTGGCATTAGAGTGATATGAGGGAGGGGTCTAAGGGGAGGGGGTGGAAAATTTTCTATTGCTGAATGCCCTCAGATGCAATTTGGTGCGACAAAAGTGTGCAATGGTGATGTTAATTTACTTCTAAAAAAAATGTTTCCCAGGTGTAATTTTCTAAAATATTTATAAAACAAAGTTGGGTTCATCTTTCTCAAGAAATTTTATTTCTCATAGGTTATAAATTTCTTACAACCAGCCTGTAACTGCAAAATGGTGTTAAACTGTAAATCCTCATACTCATACATTTACATAGCTCCCAACTCTTGAGAAGGCAAATGCTGGTCCATGCCACCAATCGCAGTCCTGGGGGAGGGGGTATAAGGGGAAGGGGGTGTCCCCCTCCCCTTTTGAATTTTTTTGGAATCCTGGTGTTGCCTACATGTAAAATGGTGGCACTTAGAAAGGCTTTTGTCACCCAAATTTTTTTGAGAAATATGCATTTTTTTGTGTGTAACATCAATAAATTGAATAGTAGGTGATAATTCATTCTTTCCCGTAGCATGAAAATATTCGCTGCTCGCCCCAATGAAAAGAAATATAGACTAATTTGAGGTTCAAATGATGCTGTAAAGGAGGTTTTATACTCTATTATGCTAAATGCTAAAGAAATGATGGTTGCTAAGTCAAAATTTGATGCATATTTTTTTATGTATACTTGACAATTACAATGCGGTTTTTTCGGACGCTTGTGCGGGTCAGCGGGTTTGGGTGTTAGAATGCGGGTCTAATTCCCGCGAATTGCGGGTCAGTTGGGAGCTCTGCATTTAATTTTAAACCAGAAAACGAAAAGGTTTAGACTAGTCTACCACTGCTATTCCTCTCGATTTTTTTAATTTCCAATCATATGATTTAGCAGATGTTCGGAAACACTTTTTGGCTCACCTTTGGGGGGGCCATGGCCCCCCTTGGCCCCCCCTTGGATCCGCCAGTGTCAATAGGTAGATGAGAGCGCAATAAAAAAGTCAATAATCGCGAATAAGTAAAAAGTGGTAAAAAGCTGAAAAGGGCGCCAGCAGTCCATTTGAGTCTGCAGGGGGGGGGCATCTGCCCCCCTCTGACTGTATGGGCGCTCTGCCACTGGCATACAGTCTCTGCATTGCCCTCTTCTAGAATGCAGTTAACTTGTTCACTTCTCTTTCATATCTTGAATATCAAAATCAGTGAGCTGTGTTGAGGCTACCTTAACTTCGACTATGTGATATTTTGCAAGAATAAACTTTAACTTCATCACCATCCCTCCACCCCCACCCCTCCCCCACCTTTCCCTCTTACCTTTACTTGGTTATACTTCCAGGGTGAAATCTAATGGTGCCAACTTCAAAAGCATGAAAGCTGTTATAAATTAAATTAACAACATTCATGTTCTTTCATGGTGAATAAATTATTTTGATGACCACGAAGAGATTGTTGACTCCATTTTAAATAATGTCAAACCTTTGACCTTTCCCAGCATGCTCCAAGAAGAATACTCCTCTCGGGGACTCCAGCTCTCTCCAGGCCGTCTGAGCTATACATGCAGATACAGGCCATTCACTCCT
>JAIPMN010037729.1:0-14667 GCA_020650975.1 Apostichopus californicus
CAGTACAGCTACGTATAACACAGTTGGACCTTAACGAACTTAGCAAACATGTTACATTACCGTAGGCATAAAGGCTACTACCATCTACTTACCTCCTTCTCGAACGAACCTTCTGTCCTGCAGCTAGTTTTGCAATTTCCGTTGAGTGGTTAGAAGTAGGAGGCAAGAACCGAACATTGCTGCCTGACATCATTCTTAGATCAGATCCGTCGATGACCATAATGGACCAGCACATTACTATGAAATTACCAACTAACATCATATGCATGATACAATTAGTTTGTAACAAAATTGCTAATTATAAACAATAAATTGGTGATTTGTATCTGCAGTTTGTTTTGGCTGGACTGCACCGGGGCTCACATAATCAGTCTAAAGAAGTTACTTTCAAATTGTGAAATAACGCAACCACTGGCGCCACGAGAGAGTTGATACGCAAGCATGGCAAAGAAAACACGCAGAGTTCTCAGTTTATCGCGCTTGTGGAGCTGTTACAGATTTCTGGTTGAGCAATTATTTCTGCGTACGCGCACAATGAGTACGCATTGCCATGCGCAAAACCGGAAAGATACTGCATAGCATCAAAGCGTATAACCAGATAAAACAATATTTGCAAAGACTCTAGGAGGACGCTCCAGCAAAGGTTGCTTTAAGAGAAGCATTGAGACATACTGCTAAACCAGTAGGAAGGCCCGTGAATACCTTGCTTGGAAAATAAAGTCGCAATTTAAGGACGTTAACATTTACAATTTCAAGGAAGCAATAAACCTAGCACAAGATCGTGATACGTGGCGGAGGTTAATCACTGAGCATGTCGGATAGACGAGACTCAACTTACTGCTACAACTAAGACTAGTTTATGCGTATAACCCATTTATTATGATTTGTCAATTGTCAGCAACTCTGAAACTGGAAGACATACATTATTCTTGGAGTGACTCGAACTCGGGACCTTATGATTGAAAGGCACCTGCGTTAACCACTTAGCTAACACTCCTTGACGGTAACGTTATATGAACTAACATAACAAATTCATTGGTTATACACAAGCGGTTACTAACATATCATGTTTAAACCGTGTAAAGGAGACAATCATTTATGTATTCACTTTAAACAACGTTGTCATGCTATACATGTTTGCAGTATGTTCGTTAGTCTGCAGTTCGATAATAATTTCCCTCACTTCAGTCCAGTAACATTCTTTCTAGACGGAAATCAAACTACACAATACTCTGACAAGTTCGTTAAGATCGGGTACCTTACTGTAGACTTTACGCAATATTTGTGTTGGTTCTAAAATAACTGTTACGTAAAATACTGCAGTCTGCTGTAAAGCTCGAGTATCGCTCTTTAATTTCAGCCAGCTTTCTCTTCAATATACAGCGGTCAAAAATCAGAGAACTGTTTAGTTTACATTACTGCTTGCCATCATATGTCACATCCAAGCATTTGATTGGGGGGGGGGGGAATCGGGTGTTCCAATAATATATCTGAAAAGAAAAGAAAGTGGTTGTGTTAATGTAGCAGACCACAGAGTGATTTCTTTAAAAATATCCAAATTGAAAAGAAAATGTGAAATAGTTAGTATATATTACGGGACAAGGGTAAATATAGTCTGCAGTTTTTACCTCATGTACAAACATAAATCTAATACTATTTCATCGAGATTATCATATTTTATTATTACTAGGCAGTCTACTACTGCTATAGGATTCTAATGGTGGAAATTATATATTTTTACATAAATTTAGTTTCGTACCTTTATGTAGTGAAACGTATCACCATTAAAGTTAAGACGCATACAAAGACGGACCATCACATTATATACCACACATTTTGGTGCATTTAAACTAAAGCAGAATATCGTTTTATGTACGTTAGCATTATGATGTGCTAATACAAGTGATAACGTATTCGCTATATCAGTTCATATATTACCTTTGAGTGAAAAGTAAATATGAACTTTGATATCCTCTATAGTTTATGTAGACATTGAAATAAGCCTACTCACAGCACACCTGTGCCATTTTAATTCAATATTGCAGACTCTTTGTCAAATAAACTTGGAATTCCATATACGTTTTACAGTGTTTCTCCTTCATATTATAGTGCTGGCTTATTAGTCTTGTTTCAACGGTAAGTACGTTTTTTGGTGTTTTCTTTTCTCTCTAATATTTCTGCTAACTTAAATGGCCAGTGTTCTAATGAAGGATTTGCAGTACGTATTCGAAAATGCGGGACATGGTTAATGCTATCATACAATTACCGTAGTAACACTCTGCGATTGATTCAATATGGTTCTATGCATAATTTTCTTTCACAATGGTGTCAAGAATGTGTCTAATGTACGTAATGGAAACATAAAGACAATTCGGAATCCTTTTAAACTTGTTTTTATTTCTTCGTTAGCGGAATTAAAGACAGAAGGCGGTACATTAACTGATCAGAAAAGAGTTAACATTCGTGTACGCTTTCAACACTGGAATCATTTATACTTAGCCGTATTTCAACATAAGTAACGTGCGCACCTGAATGTTTCCGACTCTCTATGGAGTATCTCTTCTTTCCCAAACTCTAATCTTTCCATACACAAGGTTGGCATATTCCTCATTATAATATTCTATTTAGATTTTTGTAACACATTGCTTAGAAATTACTAAGACGAAGTTTTCGTTTCCAGGAAAATAATAAACGTATGCATAATGATATGCTTATGTATGTTAATTTATGCATGTGACTTAATACTGAGCACGTTATGTCAAGACTGGATACTTGGATACTTGGATAGATCTCTTACTCTGTTTGAGGGTTCTAATAATGAGTATTAAATGTTTTGTTGTTTATTGTGTGATCACTTAATGCTAATTTAACACGCAACAAACTGTGGAAAATCTAAAATGGAACTTTCACAGCATCAACGTTGTACACGTCATCGAAAGCACATGTGTTTTTGTGTAGTTCTGGTTTGCAACCATATAAAAGAGCAACCAAGATAAGAGATGAATAAAATGGCTGCCCGTTGACACTTTAGACTTTGTTTTGACATGTTCATGTACACTTCTCAGCCTTGTATACGTAGGAAAATTATTATCGTTCACATTATGACTTGTTTATACCACTTCAATATGGAGGTATGTATCCAGGGATTGTAAGAGAAAGTCATAAAGACAACAATGAAATAGATATTTTAATCACGTGTACACAACATAGTCTTTGTAGCCACGCTTCTATACAACATTTAATGCAATGAGCAAAATAGCACGGATTAGTTAATCCGCAAGTTGTTTGATCACCAAACTCAATCCAATTAACTCACATACTGTAGTACGTATAATTGATTTGGAAGGCCTTCATAACGAATAAATCTCAACAGTGATAGAACAAGGATACAGCTCAAATGAAATAAATGTTTGCGAAATTGACTAAACCCAAACTTGCTCAACCATGGTTTATCAGTCTGTAAATGTAAAAGAAAATAATAAAAATATATCCCAAAGCGTAGGAATGACATATTTAAGAGCCCATATGAGACGCATGGCTCTCTTACAATGATGTTACTTTGGCCCCGCGCAAAGAAGACTTCATTTCACATAAGTACACAATGGAAAAGGTGAGTACTTTGTAAAATAAACCCGGGAGAGAACTTTGCTCATTTACTTTTCTTATAATAGAAGTCAATAATTAACGCAGTAATGTATTCACTTTATATCAGATGAACTGCAAACTCACTGAACAGTTTAAATTGAAACAGTGTATCTTATGAGATTTAGTAAGTCATTAATACCTACGAAAGCAAATGTTAAGACTAATAAAGCCCCAAATGAACACATCCTAGAAATGCAAACAATTAAACAAAAGAGAATGAGTTAAGCTTATTGATTATATCAATATAAGAGACCAAGTAGTATTTTAGGAAATAGTAGATACAGAGAGCCATTACTATTCCAAAAAATAGAAATAATAAAATATAGAAAATCACCCACAAAACATACTACATTTAAAGCCATTTTCAACTTCTGTGCTGCTTAAATTTTGTATGAACGGTGGAGTAGAGTGGTAAGGAAAATTAACATAATTATCAAAATATATTTTTCTTAAAGCAAACACTTTAAGGTCTAAATAGAAAAGTCTGAAACGAAATGTGACTTTAATTTTTTGTAACCGTGTGGGGACTTATTTTCCCATGACTCTATAACTAAATGAAGATGCCGCCGCCTCCTTCTGATCTGGACAGTCTGTGCTTGTGTGTCGAGTAACTACTACCACTATATTACTACAACCATTCTTTTTTATCATTATGACATTCTAATTCATTGCTGACATTACTTAGCCTTATCTAAATTTCAAATTATAAGTAAATGATAACCAGGACATAACTTGTGTGGAATAAATACAAAGGCAAAACAAGAGACTTGTGTAGGAATAACACATAAACGTTTGTACAGCAGACTTAGTTCCAATGTGGTTCTTTTACATACAAAACAATGAATAAATAAATACAAAGAACACACTAAAGACCAAAAACAAATTCAAAAATAGTCAAGAATATATGACGTCGATATTAAAGTCAAAATAAGTGGGCCTCTTATTGTTGGGTGGGTGGGGTAAGAGGGGGGCCTTCGTGGTCCTGTCCCATTATACATACCGTACTGTGAAGTGCCGTACCATATTGAAGCAGCAGGCAAAGGTATTATTGGGCTCAGTTTGAACCACGATACTATTTCATCTATGGCCATAATTTTATTTAAGCCCATGGAATAGTTGTACCTTACCAAGAAGCAAAGTATAATGCATATCACGCATACTAGAAAGACAAGACAAGAAACAGTGTAAAACGAAACTGAAAGAGAACTGCATTCGTTTACTTTTCTTATCTGATAAGTTAATATTTAACACGGATATTTAATTCCATTCATGTAGGACGAACTTTGACTTTTTATACTGATCTACCGCATTGCATCAGTTAGAAAAACGGACATCACACTCAAAGGTTAAGACTACAGATGTCGATTAACAGCTCATAAAATGAAATTGAGAAGTATAATATGGGCCTATCGAACTAGTTATTTGAAAGCCAATTGATAATATATATTCTTAGCTTCCGAGAAACTTGTATGAATAACAAAAAGACAAAACGCAATTTTAATTGCGAAATTGAAATTAAAGAAACCGAATACAAAACTCTTAGCCATTAGAACAAAGTACTTAATTTGATGTATTGTATAAGAACCATTGACTATAACAAATGAGTGTACAAAGTACTGACACATAAATTCAAAGCATTACTTTAAAGTAATAGATCCAAAATGAGAAACAATAATACAAAAGTGAATGTACTTGACCACTCTACTAAGAACAGTGAGTTTTTAAATTAATACATTATCAGTAAATGAAATCGGGAAGTTTCATTTTGAATCAGAATTGTAGGAAAACAATGCAACCGTTGGATAGTTTATCAATTATAATGGCTCTAATTCATGTGACACGATACACTTTTTGTAAGATGACTGATAAGCAAATGTAAACTTTGGTTTGCCACCCATAGTGCACTGGTGTGCCAACAAAAGAGATAACATACTCTTGATATCAATTCATCAATAAAAAAGCAAACATAATCTTTTGTACCACCCATAATGTATGTAGATAGTGGATTGCTCACAACGGTATGGCGCCATTTGATGCTGATATGACTCACATCAACCATAACCAATCCCAGCTTTAAAAGCAACCCTAGCCAAAATATAAATTCTTTTTAAACGTTTAAATGTTTATCGGTAATAAACATTCAATCCTTGATCAGCTAAAGCGGTTATACGGTTTATTTATGAATTGAACATTTAGCATGTAATTCAATAATGTATATGTATTAATAGATTAAATCAGTAACCAGTTAAAATATAGGGATATTTTTTTAGGAAGAGACGGAACAATGTTTTTATTCTATTTTAATACTTTCCTTTGTTGCGACCACAACTACGGTATTTATATATTGATCGCGAGAAACTATCAGCTGCAAAACTCTGTTATTACAGTACATACCTTTTAAATCTCGAGGGCTTTAGCTGGAATTGGAATTTAGGGAAGAAATAGTCAGTTCTTTTCAAATTACTATTTTTTCTTTATTTTATGCTTGAAAAATGTTTAACGGAAATAACAATGTGACCATCATGTTTAGTTTGCGGACTAGACACGAAGTGTATCTTAGCACACCAGCTAGTGACACAAACAAAGGGCTTACGAAGAATTCCACGCATACATGTATACATATAGTACTCGTGAAAACACTGTGCGGCTTGTTACATATTCAATTTTTATCATGAAAAGCAAAGGTAGCAAGAGAAACGACGTTATTTGCTTGTAAATGTCAAGCTATGATATGTCATTATGTAAGGTTATATTGTAAACCCAATCTTACTTTTGTCAAGTCAAGCAAACAAGTTACGTAACAGAGAGACGTTGATGGCTCTAATTTACAAGCAGGAAAACAAAAACAAGTTTAGTAAATATAAACTATTTCCATTATCTATAACCTGAGAACTGCATACTACCCGGTCACTTTACATGGTTCGAGTCTGTTACGTTGGCGCCGCATGGGGCTATATCAAAATTAGTAATATGACAACGTAGGTACGATGTCTAAGAGTATGAGTATACCTAACAACCAGTTGTATAATTTAGCTAAAAATTCCCATCTGCATCACATCAAAATAAAGTATAAAAATAGTTAAGTGACAAGATCAAACAAATAAGCAGGCTAAAATTATTTGGATTCATGTACCCTACAGACTTTATAACAAACTTATTATATGCGGATTGCGTATATGCAAACTACAAGTTAATTATTGGTATACACAGATTACAAGCCAATTCCATAAAAATCTGGGCTTAACTTCGCCAAATATATTTGCTTTCGTTTTGCGGAGTCATTTTATTTTTTACACTTGCAGATCAAAGTGAAAAGATATTAATCATTGATGAATGCACCCTTCTCTGATTCGTTCTTTGAATTCGTTGTCTATTGTTAACAGCTTCCTTTGTATTTACTTTCGTTTTGCTGAAGTGTTTATGGAAGTTGCAAATAGATTACTGATAACACGATAGATAAATAGGTAACCTGGGTTTGAGAACAAGCGTTTAGTTTCGCTTTAATGGTAATAATGGCTGCTGACATGGCGATTATAATGAATTCTAGTAGATATCTGGTGTTTTATCATACTCGCATCATTCAAAATGTTGACCAGCTGCCCATTTAGTGCATACAGCGCCCTATATTATTGTATGTTTTGTTACGCAGTGCACATGGTTCATAAAACGGTGACATGTACCATACTTCGAGATTATAGCTACTAAGTGTCGTAGTTCTGCTTTAATTACTACGAAACAAACAATTCAGTAACTCCACAACGTAGGTATAGTTTGCTTCTAGGCATCATAATGCACGACAAAGTTACTAAAGTTGGTTTAAAAAAAGCCAATATGAAACGATCAACATCTCTCTTGAAACATTGTACGATCCTGGTCACATAGAATGAACGTTTTGGTACAGGTTTGAATTCCATGTTAACATTTAAATAATAATTCACTGGTTAAATGTGAGGAGGGTATGCCACCACTCCAACCCTACTTTGGAAATGTTGATGATGCCAATGATTTACTTTGTTCCATTTTAATATAATGGAATGATACAGAGTATCGCCGCCCCCCCCCCAATTATATATTCTAATGTTCTTGTTTCTTTAAGCTCTGAAACGAAACTGAATACACTATGTGTATAATGCTACTTGAATCAAAACAAGTTCTGCATGCTGTTGTAATGAAGACAAACCGTTATGTCTGTCATGAAGTTCAGCAGTGACACTTGTTGCTTAAGTTTAAGATGATATTTATCATACGTTTATGTTACTTTAATTTTTTGTAACCGTGTAGAGACTTAGCATGATGTTTTAATGACTTTAATATATTAAATGAAGATGCCGCCGCTTTATTCTGATCTGGACTGTTTGTGCTTGTGTGTCGACTAAAAGACAACATTTTGCGATCAAAAAGAGACAACATTACTACAACCATCCTTCTTTATCATTATGCCATACTAGTTCCATTGCTGATATCACTAAGACTTTAAAATAGAGTGAAACTGTTAGCAAACTGTTTATCCACTAGAGAGTCTGTGTAAGAGAATGTGTAAATGTATGTTGGCCTGACGTTTCGATCCTAGCAGGATCTTCTTCAGAGGCTAAATGACATGTAACAGTAACGGAAGGGATAACACACGTACAGAATGCAGACAGGTTTATGAGCATGGTGAACACAATGAGATAGATGTAATGGGATTAGTAGACAAGGGATGGAGAGAAGAATAAAGAAAGACAACAACAGGGAAAGAGAAGATGTAGGGGATAAGCAGTGGAGGGACAAAGATAATTTTGTATAATATAAGTTGTATCACAATATTGACCAATCAGAAATAACCAGAATGACACACAATCGTTCTCTATAACTACGGCATACCGCTGTTAATATTGAAACCAATTAGACGTAACAACATATTTTTGTGGAAACCAGTAACCATTCGTAAGCAAAACTACACAATTCAATGTCCATAACCTTGCCATCACAATAAACCCGATAACCTTTGAGTTTGGGCTTAGGTTCCTCTTCATCATGGTTAAGTGGTCGTTCCCTTTGCTAGGTTTATTTATGAAATAAATAATAGTATGAAAGTATTTCTGGAACAATCGTTTGGTGTTAATGTTCTTAACGCACTACATAAATGAATTCATAACGTTACTAAGAGAAAAAAGAGCAATATGCCCACTCACGGCTAAAGCTTCTGAAGCTGGCTAGATAGTTGGGTGCTTTTAGAAGGGATTAAAGTGAGGAAAAGTTCATGAATGCTCATTACCATTCAATATGTATTTGTTCTCTCGCTAGAAAAAGCAATAAGCAAATTTATAACATACTATAATATGATAACATCTCTTTATATCCATTAAACCTTGCTGCGAAAGCAAACATGAACTTTGGAACTCGTCAGATCTGTAGACAATACTCAACTGAATACCAAACGGCGCCATTTTCTGTTGACTTGGCATACTTGTGCAAGACCTGTGATTCTATGCTGTTATTGACGATTTAATTTGTATATTTTTGGTGGATTAAATCTAGACTACCTTAAACTGTAAGTACGACGTTTCCTACAGTCCTGCTAACTTAGGATTCTTTGCAAGGAAGGGATTGCTGTTAATTGTATCCAGTGCGCTGATCGGTTATTGCTTCTATATATAACTACCGCGGTAACATTTCATATTTAATTGTCATGCAGTATTCTTCATAATTTTCTACTATACGTGGAGGTTGGACAACCGTGTAAAGCGTTAAGTTCTTGTTTTAACCTGTGTTAACTGGTTTACAAGATGCGTGATTCATTGACCAATCAGAAGGAACAAGAAAGAAAGGCAGCCTTTGCTTATCATTATTATATTCAGCTTGCAATGTTATAATAACTTGGTCGTAGTTGTATTTCATATTTTAAGTAAAAGTAAGGCAAATAACAAGAGGTATGCCCTGTCCTTTGTATGCAGTATATGGTCTTCTTCAAACCTAAGTTGGCATTACATTTCCATCAACGTGATATCATTATTTTGTTGGATTATCCCTCATTGTAAGGCTGTGACTGGACTATAGTAAAATATTTTATTTCCCATTCTGCTTATAATACACCCAACAGCTTCGCTTTGATATCTTTGGAGTCTTCACTTCGAGTTTGTGGCCTTATATATGACGTGAAGGTGTAATCTTTGAAATTGTAACATTCCATTCAATCTGGTGGGATTATGGATTGTTTTGGGGACAAAAACCAGAACAGACAACAATGGGGGGGGGGAGGGGAGCTTACGTTTACTCTAAAGATATGGCACGACACATTGTAGCAACGCCTCTACCAACATGAAATATATGTATAAATACGAACAAAAAGAATCAAGTCATTCAACACTTTGTATAGTGGCGCTAGGTAGGACTGAAAAAAGTATGAAGTTCCAATTGTGAGAAAACTATACGGCACCTAAAAGTAAGACCATCCATTAGTTTAACCATCTCAGTTAATACACAGTTAGCATTTAATATTTCCATGTATTTTTACGCCTAAATTTCAACTTCGTGAGCGGTGGCAAAATCTTTGGCATGCCAAAAAATTGCCGGAAGACCTTTGCCCTTCGTAAGGCCATCGTGAGGGCATCTTATCAAATCGTGTCATCTTCGTTTTTACTTCGTGTGATCATTGGTGCCATCGGGCATTTTCGCCTCACGAAGACAATACGAAGGAAACAAGAAGCTGCCCGATTGTCTTATGAAGGCAACACGACTACGTGAAGCCCTCGCAATGCCGTCGTGTAACCATCGTATTATAGTACGATGACATCGAGATGGGACCACGGTGTCGGCAAAGACAGCCGAATTTGAGAACCTCAAGCGTTTCCCAGGTGTCATGGTAACGTGGACATATAAATGCCAGCCTCAGAGCATCTTCCTCAGTCAGTCCTAAGCACTCTACAGAGTAGATGCGTGTGTAACTCCCCAAGCTACAATTACAATTACAATTAACTACAATTCAGTTCCTGCAGAATGGCATACTTTGGTGATGAGACAACCAGGAAAAAGAAAGCAGCAGCTTTGCTTCTTTTGATGTACCTCAGAGAACATGATGAGCAACTCTTACAAGCCCAGCACCTCCTCTTACAAAGCATTATTTTATTTCACTTTGTCATTTCTTGCTATTTGCCTTTCTAGCATTCGATAATGTACTTATCAAAACGTCGTGTAGCCATCGTGTGGCCTTCGTGTGGCATTCGTGTGTCCTGCGGGTAAACTGCTTAAATAGAAATGCACATCTTCGTGTTGCCTTCGTGTGTGGTTCGGGTGCCATCGTGTGACTTTCTGTAGGCATCGTACTTGCTTCGGCTGTTGATTGGCTGTTGACCAAGTTCGAAATTCCTTATTCGTATGGCCATCTGGTGTCAATTTCGCGACAGTGTGACGCCTGCATAAAGAAGAGTAAAAGTTTGGAGGATAACACAGTAGAGCTATTTATCATTCAATATGTCAGTGACCTATCGATATGCTTTGTAGTGCACTGGTGTACCAAAAAAAGAGATAACGTACTATTGATATCGTTTCATCAATAAACAAGCAAGATCTTTGGTACCACCCACAATGTATGTAGATACTGGATTGCTCATAACGGCACGGCGCCAATTGATGCTCACATGACTCACATCAACCATAACCAATCCTAACTTAAACATCAATCTTAGTCAATCAAGTTCGGAGGTATTTTGATCTTTTTAAACGTTTAAATGTTTATTGGTAATAAACATTCAATCCTTGATCAGCTAATAGCGGTTAAACGGTTTATTTATAAATTGAACATTTATGTTGTCATACAATTATATATATATGTATGAATATATTTGATCAGTAACCCGTTAAGATATAGGGATAATTTTAATGAAGAGATGGAACAAGTTTTGGTTCTATTTTACTATCTTCCTTGGCTGCGACCACAACTACGATATTTATATATTGATCGTGAGAAACTATGAGCTGCATAGCTCTGTTATTACAGTACAAACATTTTAATCCAGAGGACTTTGGCTGGAATCAGAATTTAGCGAAGAAATATTCAGTTCTTTTCAAATTTATTACTTTCACTTTATTTTATGCCTGAAAAATGTTTAACGGAAATAACAATTTGACCATCATGTTAAGTTTACGAACTAGACACGAAGTGTATCTTAACACACCGGCCAGTGACACACACGAAGAGTTTAACAAGAATACAACGCATACAGGTATACATATAGTACTCGTGTAAACACTGCGCGGCTTGTTGCATATACAGTTTTATCATGAAAAGTAAAGGTAGCAAGAGAAACGACGTTATTTGCTTGTAAATGTCAAACTATGATATGTCATATTGTAAGGTTAACTTGTTAACCCAATCTTACTTTTGTAAAGTCAAGCAAACGAGTTACGTAACAGAAAGTTGGCCCTTAAATCACAATCAGGAAGACACATTAAGTAAGAATAAACTATTTCCATTATTTATAACTTGAGAACTGCATGCTACCCGGTCACTTTACATGGTTCTCTGCAACTGTTACTGAAACTGTGACTCTGTAACTTTGGCGCCGAGTGCCAATCCTAATTTGCCTCGGTGCTATATCCAAATTAGAAATATAACAACGAGCGTACGATGTCTAAGAGCCTAAGATTATGAGTATCTCTCTACATAACAACTAGTTGTATAATATAACTAAGAATTTCCATCTGCAACACATCAAACTAAAATAAACACAGTTAAGTGGCAGGATCAAACAAATAAGCATATGGCCAACTTATTTGGATTCATGTACCACGCATACTTTATAGCAAACTGATTTTATGCGGATTCCGTATATGCAGACTACAAGTAAATAAATATTATATGCAAATTACAAGTGAATTCCATAACGATCGCGGCCTCACTTCGCCACATACATTTGTCCGTTTGCTATCGCTTTGCGAAGTCATTGATTTTTTTCACTGTCAGATCAAAATGAAAACTGTTCAACATGTGATGATTGCGCCCTTTTCTGATTCGTACTTTGAACGTTGTCTATTGTTAACAGCTTCCTTTGTGTTTTACTTTCGTTTTGCTGAAGTGTTTTTCAAAGTTGCAAATAGATTACTGATAACACGATAGATAAATAGCTAACCTTGGTTTTCGAACACGCCTTTTAGTTTCTTTTTAATGTTAAGAATTGCTGCTGGCATGGCGGTTATAATGAAGTCTATTAGATATTTGGAGAGTAACATACTCATATCAACCAACATGTTGACCAGTTGTTCATTTAGTGCAACAGCGCCCTATATTATGATATGTATTGTCCAGCACTGAACATGGAACATACAACAGCGCCCTATACCATACTTCAAGATTGCAGCTACTAAGGCCTGTTTTAATGACTACTAAAGAACATGTCAGTAATTCCAAAGCGGAATTATAGTTTGCCTCTCACCCCAAAACAAGCACAACAAAGTTACTACAGTCGGTCGCTAACAGCCAATACGAAACGATTGGCATCTCGCTTGAAATGTTGTACTATCCTGGATACATGACATACATTTTTTTTGCCACAGTTTCAATTCATGTATACGTTTAAAAGATAAGTAAACAATAATGGTTCACGGATAAAACTTGAGAAGGTGATGACACGACTCCACCCCTACTTTGATCCAATCTCTGTAGCCGTCCTTGTTTAATACACTTTTCTTTTTTAAACGCTGCACGTTATTCTCAATTACTGTGAGAAACAATTAAAATACATAAACGTAATTTGTTTTGACGGATGGGTGGCCTCCGGTATCGACACATCCCTTTTCTCTTTTTAATTATATTAACTGCAGTTGAAATTAACTATTACTGCATGCTATGAATGGACATGATTAACATAAGAGCTGGCCATGCAAGATTCGTGGAGTTTCGTCAGCTTAACGGGCTTTGATTAAACAGAGGGGTATATGATATAAATCTCAAGTACCTCTCCTTCTTTTACAGATGACCGCTTACCGTCGAACACCTTCAGCGGGAGAGATACAATGCGTTTAATATTCGTCATTGTATTGGTGAAAACCATTCTAAGAGTTCCGCTCTTTTCACAGCGAATTTCTTCTGTCATCGTTCCATAACACCCCTTAATCTGTGATATTTTCAGGCCACAATTATGGCAATTTTACGTCTAGTACCGTTTGCTAAGAAGAAACAAAAATTAAGTTAAAAAGATAGTTTTAGTGTGGTAATAGTCATGTGATTTACCATTCTGGGTTTTGTGTTGCAGATTGTGAAAATAAACGTGTCACGTATACGTACACACAGTAATAATCGCAGATGTGGACTTTCACCGTCATTATCAGATTAAGTGGTAAACCTATTTGCTCAATGACAATATACTTCTAATATAAGCTACGAATTTAATGTTGGCTTAAATCAGCCACGACCTTTGATAACATGCTTATCGTATTCTTTCTAGTCTCCTTCGTTAACATACAAGCTGCTGAAAAACTACTCTAACGTGTATGTGCAGTGCGTATTAAGTGAATGGGAATATTTATGTGGCGGCTGTTGTTATTTCCACAGAAACCTGTTTAGTATTGAAAATCTTATAAGAAGGGAAGCAAGTCACCGTTTGCTTAAAATGAATATGAAAGAAACTAATAGACAAAGGATGCTTACATTCCACTAACAATGGACATCGTACGTGTCAAATGTTCCCTCCTGACCACATATATTATTCGGCATATTTTTATTTATGTTCAAAGGAAACTATCAACTAGATTTATTAAGCCGGTAAGGAAGGTCCGTAATCCCACTGTGGGCACCTGCCACCTATATTGAACAATGCTAGTTCTGGTTTGATGACAGATTTTGCCATATTATAGAGATTAAACAAGATGCTAACCAAATCGAAATCAATTGTGATTCCTAAAACCGGATCTCGAATTAGATACTTTGAACACACTCTGTTAAATGAAATGGAAATAACGAAAAAAAAAGCAAATTAATATATGTTTAGATATGTGTGTGTATATATTTTACTTGTGCTTTTATGAATATATATATATACATAT
>JAIPMN010037730.1:0-12988 GCA_020650975.1 Apostichopus californicus
GTAGTACTCCAGCTACTTGGAATGATTAGATAACAATGCTTAAAGGGTAATTTTTCAGACAGTTATTTCCATTTCAAATGTTAACTGTACTGTTAAAAGTGCATACATGTTCCTTAACATACCAAGTATAAAGGCACTTTCAGTGTGCATTTAAGTAAACAAATTACATCTGAATGGTGGGACTATCTATATCATATTTTAAGTCACTCTCAATATTGACTTTCACAGTAGGTTTGGTGATTTCTTTTCATGCGAAGGTGATCAAAGATAGCTGCAATACATATGCATGAAATGAAGAATTCCAATATGTACCAGTATGCTATTTCTTTAACATTAAGTACATGGTGGCTACAGCACAAAATGCATGAAATGAAGAATTCCAATGTTTGACACTATGCTTGGTTATTTATGCATAGGAGGTCAAAGATGACTACAACACAGAATGCATGAGATAATTAATTTCAATGTGTGACAGTATATTAGGTATTTTTTTTCATGCAAAATTATGTTAACTATGGCTACAACACTGAATGCAAATGTCATATATTTTTAGGAAAATCCTTGTTGGATAATTGAGGTGAACAACTCCAGAGATCAAAATGATCCAATGAAAAATGAAGATTAACATTAGGTCATTTCATTACAATATTTCAATACAATTCCATATAATAATTCAAATTTTAGAATGAAGACAACTATACTGGTGATAATTAGCTTCAGTGACAAGAGTCTCAACACAACACATGCAGACACTTATGATTACAGAGCTCCCAACTGACCCGCAATTCACGGGTTGGACCCGCATTCTAACACCCAAACCCGCTGACCCGCGCAAGCGTCCGAAAAACCCGCATTGTAATTGTCAAGTAAACATAAAAAAAAATTGCATCAAATTTTGACTTAGCAACCATCATTTCTTTAGCATAATAGAGTATAAAACCTCCTTTACAGCATCATTTGAACCTCAAATTAGCCTATATTTCTTTTCATTGGGGCGAGCAGCGAACATTTTCATGCCACGGGAAAGAATGAATTATCACCTACTATTCAATTTATTGATGTTACACACAAAAAAATGCATATATCACCAGGATTCAAAAAAAAAATCAAAAGGGGAGGGGGACACCCCCTTCCCTTATACCCCTCCCCCAGGACGGCGATTCGTGGCATGGACCAGCATTTGCCTTCTCAAAAGTTGGGAGCTATGTGATTAACAAAGGAGAGCCATAGAAAGTGTCTTACAATAGGGTATCGATTATTATTGGTTTTATCGAATTGACAGATTTGGTTTCTCACCGTTAATACAGCAAATTCCAATGAAATTTGTTTCAACCTGTAGTAAATTAAATGATAAAAACAGTAGGAGCCTCAACTGCTTTTCTATTGTATAAACTTGTAAGTATCTTGTTGAATGTTGTGACTAATAACAGTCAAATGGTGTTGACTGTTATTCAACAACTTTCTAAACCTTTTTTTTCTTTTTATTTATTTTTAAAGTCTCTTTTCTTATTCCAGTGTGGCATATTCATTCCACCATTAAGAAGGGAAAATAAACAAAAACTCTCTAAGACAAATGTGTTGTGTGAATATTGTGTGTTGAAAAATAAGTAAATTTTGATAAATAATTTGGAATATTGGCAATGAACAGTCACATAACAACAAGAGAACAAGCTAGAGTAAAAAGGATTATGCTCTGAAAGAAGGAAGATAGATGATCAGATTTACACATTTTAATGAATCACCCATGGTACAATGTTTGCAATGTGCATCATGTAACAACAATGTATCATGATGATATATGCTGTTTGCTGATAACACCACTATTTTTTCGACTCTGACAATATTAGCCTCCTACCTATTACTGTATCTAATGAACTAGATAAGTTTAATAACTGGTTTCGGTCAAATAAGCTTTTTATTAATGTCAACAAAACACACTACATTGTTTTTAATTCCTCCAACAACCCTCTTCAAGTACACTATGAATGGTACACCAATTAACAATGTTGACTACATAAAATTTTTAGGTGTATATATTGTTTCAAAACTAAGTTGGCAACAACATATTTCAGCAATCTGTTGAAAGGTTGCAAGGAACATTGGTATACTCGCTAAAATAAAACATTTCCTATCGACACACATTCTAAGGATGATTTATAATACACTCATTCTACCTCATCTGCCCTACTGTTCGATTATTTGGTCTGGTGCTAACATTACTTGTCTTGACCGTCTCAATAAATTACAAAAAGGTGCAATTCGTAACATAACACATGCTGCATATAGCATACAAGTCCATTGTTTAAAGGTCAAAACCTGTTGAAATTAAATGATATTATAAGGCTACAACTTGCTGTATTTACGTATAAAGCATGGCATGTGCTACTTCCGGGTTCCTTTCATAATTTCTTTACAATTAATGTGCAATTATACAATTATAATACCATTGCAACTTTTATCATACGAAATTAGGTACACGCAGCTTTTGCAACCGTGCAACTAAGTTATGGAACTCATTAAGCAATATCGTTAAATCTAAGGCTACAAAGAATTCATTTACGAAATGTTTAAAAAAAGAATTGATATCATCATATTAAATTATGTAAATGAGTTATTTATTTCAACAATTTGTGTATATTATGTAACAAACATTCACATTGTATTTTCTTTAGGGAGTCTTCCACTTTGTTAAGCTTTATGGAAGACTTCCCTCCACTTTGTACTTCTGTGGAAAAAAAAAAAAATAAATAAATAAATAAATAAATAAATAAATAAATAAATAAATAATAAATAAATAAATAAATAAATAAATAAATAAATAAATAAATAAATAAATAAATAAATAAATAAATAAATAAATAAATAAATAAATAAATATATTGATGAAAAACTAAGCTGATTAGTAAAGCCTGTGAAATTTACTTTAACTATTATTTGATATTCATCCAAATGAGCATCACATTAACAGTAGACTGTCAATTTTGCTTTTTCAAACATGAGAGTTTGTACTGATAAGAAATTAAATTTCACATTAATGAATCAATGGAGGTAAAGTGATAGAAATGAACAGTGTATCAAAGGTATGCTCTATTGGCCCCAAATATGCTATATATTCAAATATGGTCACCTTTGGTCAAAATTCTTAAAGGAAATGGTTCTTGATTTCTTTTTGTCGAGAAAGCCAGTGGCGGAGCGTCCATACAGTCAGGGGGGGGGGCGGACGCGCCCCCCTACGGACTCAAATGGACTGCTGGCACCCTTTTCAGCTCTTTACCACTTTTTACTTATTCTAGATTATTGACTTTTTTATTGCACTCTCATCTACTTATTGACATTTCTCACATTTTGTTGGTGTAATTTGGCGATGACACCTATTTATTCTTCGTTTATCTGCAAATTAGCCAGGCCCGGAAAGGGTCATTTCCGGCGATCTAGGGAGTATCTTTACTCAAAAAGTTTCTGTACGCTACGCGCCAACCAGTGGTGGCGCTCCGCTTAGATAGTGTCGAAAGCGCCCCTACAGACAATTCTCGCCCCTCCTGACCAATACCCCTAGCTCCGCCACTGGAGAAAGCTGAGATCCAGCCAAGGTCTTTGAACAGAATGGGCACTGTGACAATCTCTGTGGACATCCTTGTCTGTGCCGAGGCGGTTTATAAGCTGTAAATTAGAAGTAAAAGAAATGACAAATTGCACTTAAACCAGGGTTGCAGAAGCATTGGTAACACCCACGGTCACCACAAACTGCCCAATAACATTCACGGTACACAGAGCCAATCATTAGTGATATAGACATTGATGTCTTCATTAATTAAAAATAAATATAGATTTCAATAAATTCAGATGAAGACACTTTCACAACTTTCACAAAGTGTTCCCAGTTCCATGCTTCTTTCATCAGGTTCTGGTGTAAATTTTCCTGTGGTGTATATGATAACAGCTTAAATTACTTCTGAACTCTTGTTGGATTATTCATCAACATTAGCCATATTGTGGTTCAGAATGATTTAAGGGACAAAGAGTTTTACAGTGTAGTTAGTCAAGGCTTGTCCAGGAAAGTTTCGTAATTATGTTATCAACCTGCCACCTTCATAAATGACCTTGGTCACTATGAAGTAGCCTGCACAGCTTGTTGACACTGCATGGTAATATATCGTTATATGTCAACAGTGTAGTTTACCAGACAGTGTCTACACAAAGATTCTGATACAAGGAAAGATATGTACGAGTGCGCATGCGCGATTCTCACTTGGGAAACTTTTTTTTGCGGTAGCATGCTATATTTGGGGCCAATACAGCAGTATGACCTATAAGATTATATCTTCATTAGTTGTTCTGTTCTAGTCATATACCACACTTTTTTATATGTGGTTTAATGTACAGTAACATAAAGATGACATAAAAGCAAGCAGAGTGCAGTTAGCTGGAACTTTACAAGATACTACATTTAGTTAGCCGGCTAAGGACAATCCTATGGAGAAACAGTCAAACTCACCATCCTCATCTGATTTAGAGACTGAATATTTTCCATCTGTCTTGTTGTTGCAGTCAGTTTGTGTGTATATCTGTAAAACAAATATCCAACACCTCATAATTTTGGAAGATCAGGAAGATTGAACATAGCTAGCTGAATGAGATGTAATAATGTACAATTAAAATAGTATATGAAGTCAAAAGTAACATCTTAAAATCAAATGATAGATTATTCAAAAACTATTTTACACCATATATGATTAGCTGTTATTTCTATTGCGTGACATTTCAGGTTAATTGCTTACAATACAGAGAGTCATTGAATTTTTTTGTACAGGAAAATGGTCATAAAAAGAGTTTTTAGTGATGTTTACCTTCAGTTAAACCGTCTCCAAAAGGCCTGAGGGACCATAACTATATACTTTAAGTTGAGCATGTTCTGGATTTCACACTTCGATTTTGTACTAAAAACATTAGAGAATCAGTGTTACTAGGTAAATTGGCTGAAGGTATTAAAGTGAAATAAATAATATGGTGGAAAATATTGATGCTCAAGTGATTAAAAAAAATATGGTATTCAATGCATCTTAGATCGATCTAGGATACTAGTAGTGAATAAGAGGAATGAGTGGAGGGGGAGAAGGGGGGGGGGTCAAATTCTTATAGCAAGAGAAAATAAGTGGGACATATAACACCTCCCTTCAGCTGCAAAGTGGAAAACCAAGAGATACAAATTTACAGCCCCTTTGCCATCACCATTCCCCCTACCCTTCAATGGGGTGTATATTAAACCTAGGTTATGGCACATAAGTTTCAAGGTATATATACATTTTGTGTGAAAGTAACATGATTACAAATCAATAAGGGAGTTGTCTCTCAATGTGATTTGGCATTGCTTCAATACATGTATACTAGGAGTAGATGATGGGAAATGTAGGAATTGAACAGTGGGAGGGTTCTTTAACGAGGGTTAAAATAGTACATAAATGAAATATCTACTGCTACCTTTAACCTCAAAGTACATGTCAGGATAGCCAGAGCAATGGAGGTCAAGGCAACCGCAACCACCCCCCCCCCCCCTACCATCCTTAGTTTCAAGACAGAACGGAAATGTTTCACAGCCCTCTACCAATGATTCTCCCCATTGCAATCAGGGTAAAATGGGTCTATTCTTAAAGGTATGCTGTATTGACCCCAAATATGCAAGATTTTACATATATGGCCTCCATTGCATATTTTTTTAACTCTTCATATTACCACCCTGAAGGTAATTGACCTGACTGGGACATTCAGCCATCTCTTTGCTTATTTAGCATTATAGGAAAAGTTTAGAGGGTAATGCCTCCAGGAAAAGTGCAGTTTGAAATCATATAGCAAGTATAGCATATAGTTAGGGCCCTATACATCTTTAACCTCTATACGTACATTGAGAGTGAAGAGAAATATTTGGGTTGGGGTAACTTAAGTACACATAGACAAAGGTATTAGCAAGTATATAGGAATACCACCTTTGACATTAATTGATCAGTCAGGCAGCTAAAAAGGAGGGCAGAGATATACCCAGTAGCTTATCAAAAGGAAGGGGAAGGGTAGGGGGCAGAGGCAGAACAACCCCAGGTGAAAAGTTGGAAGCAACATCAGGACCACCAACAAGACTACCCTTAGCTTCCAGATGGAAGCCAGCAGGTTTTTTTAACATTCCAGCCCCCTCCCCAAAGTTTCACAAGGGACCAGTGCAAATAGGGTAAAATGAGGTCAATGCAACCTCTACACATTGACTTTCATCAGATCTAACAAAATGAGTCACTCCATGAGGCATGGATGTCAATGAAAGTCTGCATTGGTTCTATGTTAGGGGAGGAGGAGGGGTTAGGGTAGAGATGTTCTGAACAGAAAGGTGAAGTTTGGAATGGGGCTACAAATACAATGTTGATATATGTACCCAGGACTACTACCTAATTTGAAAAGTCATTTGATCGTACAAGTCATGTAGAGAAAATAGTAGGGTGTGGCAAACCCTTTAGCTTAGCCAGAGGGGTAGGTAAAGGCAGAATGTCCCTCCCCCCACCCCAAAAAAACAACAACGTGGAAATAAAATCAGGACCGCCAAGAAGTCATCCCTTAGCTTCCAGATGGAAGCCCCCAATGATTCCCTGAATTGCAAATATGGATAAATGGGGTCAAAGTTAACCTCTACACATTGAGTATTTCAGTATCAAGATTAGAGAATCAATACAGGATGCACCTCCCAATTTGATTTTTGCATTGTTTCACAGTTTACCAGGGGTGGAGGAGTGGTAAGGGTATAGATTGAAGAAAAAAACGTGACAAAGATATTTTGTAGTGGGGTAACCTTATTAGATAAAAGGTACGTATTAGAGAAGTATCTAGAATACTACCATGAAATTCATCAGGGTTACATTTCACAGCCCCCAATGATCACCCCCCCCCCACAGCCCCCATTGGAAACAGTGTAAAATGGAGTCTTATGTTAACCTCTACACATTGAGTATTGCAGTTATCAAAATTAGACAATCAATAACTTGGATTGAAGTCATACTTGGTACATATATATGCGCCGTAGTAAGTAGAAGAGCCCCATTGATTTTGGTGCACATATCAAGAATATTAATGAGGTCACAAGGTCAAATGTAAACATTTTCAGAATTGAATCATACTTTGTGTGAAGGTGCTGGTAGATAGAGGGTACATGATAATGTATACGTTCAATGTGATATTATGAACATTTATTAGTGGGCAGGGCTTGAGTTTGCTAAAAATAGCTTGTAAACATGGTAAGTTAACATATTTAGTAGATAGGTCCACAGTCAGTGAAAGAACCTTGCTGATCAATTTAATCAACAATGACGAAAGCTTGGGATTATAATCTCAATTGGCAAGGAATCACAATAAGCCCATTGGCTTTCTGGTTATATAATCACACACTAACTGAAATCAACCTTGGTGATCTAAATATTTTTCAGTACTTGATACTCCGCAATCGCCAGAAGAGCATTACTAGCATTACAAAAATCTGCTAGGTAGATAGAATTTGCTTGAAGTTCATCGATAAAATTGATGAACTTTGAGCAAATTCTATCTACCTAGCAGATTTTCGTAATGCTAGTCTGATGTCGTTTACAGAGACATGGTTAACTAGCATTCATAGTGATGAACATGTTAATATTGATGGTTTCAAACTGCTCAGGTGTGATCGGGATATGAAGGAGGCGGGCAAAAAGAGTGGGGGAGGTGTCTGTGTTTATATCAACGATAGATGGTGTCATCCAAACAATGCTTTCATAAACAAATATTCATGCACCCCTAACCTTGAAATTATGACTGTTATCGATCAGACCATTTTATTTGCCACGTGAATTCTCGCATGTACTTTATTGCGCTATTTACATCCCGGATAAGTCTGTCGCTAAAGCTGGTGGTGAGGAATTAAGTGCAGCTATTCATGATCTCCAACAAGTGGCATCCCCAGATGCTTTCATCGTTGTTAATGGAGGTTTTAATCATGGCTCATTAAAGAGATCTGGGTCTCAATTCTACCAACACGTCAATTGTCCGACCCTTGGAGTTGCTATTCTTGATCTGTGCTATTAAAATGTCTAAGACTTACACTGCCACTCCATTGACTAAACTGGGTGAAGCTGATCATAATCTCATCCTCCTGACACCTAAATACAAGCCAATCAAGCAAATACAAGCCAAACAAGTGTAAAACCCAAAGTGATCAATACAAAGCAGTGGTCTGAAGAAAGTTTGGATAGTCTACACTGAGAATTGCTTTGAAGAAACAGTCTGGGATGCCTTCACTGAATCCACCTTGAATGAGCTCACAGATACAATCAGTGCCTAAATCCACTTTTGTGAGGACACTATTATACCAACTAGAAGGGTTAAATGTTTTCTAATAATAAACCCTGGATTACCAAAGAGATTAAAGGGATCATTAACGGTAAGAAGGGGGTGTTTGGTAGAGGCAATAAAGAAGAACTGAAAGCGATACAGAAAGAATTGAATAGAGCAATTAAGAAAGAGAGACAGTTTTATAAGGAAACGGTTGAAGATCATTTCACCGGCAATATCATGAAACGTGTATGGGACGGTTTGCGATTAATGAGTGGGTATACATGTGAACGACAACAAACGTAGTGTCTTACCTAATATTTCTCTTGATTATGCTAATGATTTGAATAGATTTTTACAGCCGTTTTGATTGTCATGATTTTTCGACCAGAGTTGACAACCTCCTATGTGTAAATTCTCACAATTCCGTGCCCTTTTTAATGGTCACTGAAGAGGAAGTTCGGCATAATTTTAGAAAGATTATTCCATCTTAGGCTGCTGGCCCTGATAATCTATCCCCCTGTGTGCTTAGAGATTGCGCAAGTCAGTTAGCTGGTAGATATACTTACATCTTCAATATGTGTTTCACTACACAGTCCATTCCATCTATTTGGAAACAGTCATGTATCATCCCTGTGCCCAAAAAGCCAATAATCTCATGCATGAATGATCTTCAACCTATTGCTTTAACTTCGGTTGCCATGAAGACCTGTGAGCGTTTAGTCCTAAATTATCTTAAGTCTTTAATATCTTGTCATATGGACCCATTACAATTTGCCTACAGTAAGAATCGCTGTACTGAAGTGAAGACGCAATAATATTCATTAAACAAGCTCAGGTGTCAGCTCGCATAATGTTTCTTGACTTCTCCTCAGCGTTCAATACGATTCAGCCATTCATTCTAGCTGAAAAACTTTCTAATATGGAGGGTATACCTAAATCACTCGTAGGGTGGGTTTTAAACTATTTCAACAACTGCTCGCAGTATGTTCAACTAGGAGATAACGTTCATTCCGATATTACTCATTGCAGTACTGGTGCCCCACAGGGTACAGTTCTAGCACCATTTCTGTTTACTGTCTACACATCTGAAATTCACTCAACAAACCCTAACTGTCCCTTAGTGAAATTTGCTGATGACACTGCCCTTATTGGTTTGGTTTCTGATCGCAACCATAACCAGGGACGTAGCTAAGGCCTGATGATTGGGGGGGGTGTAGTGGCTGAAATTCCAACTGGATGGGTTTTGGAGCCAGAAAATTCCGACTGCTGCCTTGTACCCCCCCCCCCCCGCACTAATTGTCAACGATACGGTCAGTGTCAGTCAGACACCCCACCTTTCGCGACTGCACTTTTGTTCCGAACTTTTTTCAATACATTTGTACCTTATGGGGCAAAGTTTTTGCTTATGTTGATGGCACTTTCAAACTTCCGTAGATTAGTATTGAGTGTTTTAATTGTATACCATAGAGACAATGTATATCCCAACGACGTAGCCAGGAATTTGAAAGGGGGAGCACTATTTGCGATTGATATGGGGGAGGGGTCTATCGTCATTTTTACCAAGATTGGGGGGGTGAGACACCCCCCACACCCCTCTAGCAACGTCCCTGACCATAACATGTACCTTGAACAGATTAGCAGATTCGTAGATTATTGTGATGGAAACTATTTGGAATTAAATGTAACTAAATTAGCGAAAGGAATGCTTATTGATTTTAGAACTAGACATAAGGTATTAGCAAACGTTGTGATAATTAAAGGTAGTATTGTTGAAAGGGTTAGTAGTTACAAATATTTAGGGGTTATAATTGATGATAAGTTAAATTGGGGTGAACACATAGATTATGTTGAGAAACGGCTTAAACCAAGATTATACTGCTGAATTCTCTTAATATAAATCCAGATATTCTCGCCATCTTCTATAACTCCATTATCTGTAGTGTGTGGACCTATTGTATTACTTGCTGGGGAGGTAATGCGGGAAGAACCAGCATAAAGGTTCTGGATGTTGTTATTAAACGTGCTGGTAAAATTATTAGGAAAAGTCTGCCGTCAGTGGCCTCGGTCTACGAAAATTGTGTACGAGACAAGCTGCTGTCAATGTGGAAAGATCACAGTCACCCATTGCACAATCATGTAACCAGCCGTATCATTGCTCGTAGCGGTAGATTGAGGTTGCTGACGTCACACACAAATATACATCGTTCTTCGTTTATAGGCACTGCCTTTGATGTTCACAACAAGAACTTCACGAGGTAGGGGGGGGGTGGCCGTTCCACTTAGTTGTGCTGTTGGAGCTAGTTAGTGCATATTTTGTTTAGACTGCATTTAACTGTTGTATATTATCAATGTTTTTTTTTGTATTTTGTATCATTCATTGTATCAATGTTCTTTGTATTTTGTACTGGTTCATTGTATTGCTCACCGCAGATACATAATTTCCTTCTGGGATTCAATAAAGTTGACTATCTATCTACTATCTATCTATTTAGAGCCGTTGGTCACCCCTTGAACACACAGACAGACCTCTTAGTCAGATTACTCTTGCAGCGAGGTCAACAGCTCAACTTTTACCTTAATGAAAGTATTTTTCACCACCAAACATGCATTTTACATCTCAATTCGGCAGCTGCTAACTACAATTTGACATACAGTTCACTTCAGTAGCTGCATACGTACCTTTTGTAGGGAATATCTTAAACTTCTGTATGTGTACATTGAAATGCTTTCAAGTTCATTACAATATGCAATCATGCCTTTAAGCAGGAAAACTGAAACATGTTGCGGATACTCGACCTGAACAGAATATCCTTAACATGGTTTGAACATGTAAATTTTATATCAATTGGGCATATATACTGGTTACAAGTCTCAATAAATCCATGTTTACAAACATGTTATTTTATACATCAAATTCATATGAAATCATGATGATATGATAAAAGAAAAAAATACTTACCAATGTACATACCATCATGTTAGCAACCGCTATGTTTACCAAAGATCTCCTGCATTTTGCATTCAGATAGGTTGACACTGCATTTGGCTAAAACAGCGACCATCTGCACTTTTCTGAAGAACTGCCAAGATGACTGAGCTTTAAATTAGGAAAACAAAATACAAGTATTCTTGAAAATTGAAATGAATATAACAGGCTCATTATCAGAGCTTACCTAACATAAATTATAGGCCTACAGAACTTTCATTATTCTTTTTTTGTAATATGAGTATTGTACTTCCAAGTCCTGGTGTGTTTGAAATTCTTGCCGGGATACCCAAAGACCATGGAAAATCCACTTATAATTTTCAAGAGGTGATTCCCTTCAACCCATAATTGTTCAGACCACCTGTTTGATAGTTAAAGATTGTTTAAGAAATATCCAAGTTAACAGCATAGTTGAAACGTCTTTCAAAAGTCAAATTACTCTCCTGTCAACCGAGGGGGAATCTGCGATTTGGACACTTCAAATGTTACATTTGAAGGGACCGGGATATCCTTCCCATGAACAAAGGTAGGCTTAGAGTGTTTGAGGAAAACTCGTCAAAAAGATCCCCCAACTTGTATGTATACACACATTTCGAAACACTGCTGATTATTCATGTCAACAGAGTATTTTGGATAGGCTGGAGCTAAAATGTCACTTACCCCACATTCCATCTATCTTCAACACCATGATGGCTATGTTTGGCTCCATTTCAATGAGAGGTACAAGAACATCTTTGTTGATCTCTGCTTCATCCTATTTATCCACAAGTAGCACATCTTTGGTGATAACATAAATGAAAGAAAATATTGATATCAGCCTAGTATTTGTAACAAACTTGTTTACACCATTGTTAGGTTTTAGCCATGCATATTAAGTGCGGTTAACACTAATGTTGCCTGTGGAATTGTATGCCTAAACCGCCCCCCACAAGTACGTGCTAGCTACTACTACTACTACTAGTATATACTAGCTACTACTACTAGTTCACTAGTTTGTAGGCAAACATCCATACCGCAACTATATACTACTAGTACTAGATCACAAGTTCGCAATAAGTATAGGCCTAACGTTAGGCCTAGTCCTACCTTCCTCAATATGTAATGTTACTTAAACTATGGCCAAGCCTATATAGTATAGGCAATAACTAGGCGTAGTACTACGGGCCTAGTCATATATAGCAAGGTGTAGTATCTTGATAGTAATACTATTATTATCTGTAGGCTGACCGAAGTCGCGTACGTACAACCGCCTCTCCGTATGATATCTTTTGATGAGAAGTTATAAACATACTCAATATTAACTCCAAAATAAATGCCTACCGGTTTCAACTAAATCTCTGAATTCCCTGAACACCACAACTTTCCTTGTTTCATTTGGAAAGAATAATCGGCATTTAGCAACCTTACTTCCCGTCTCGTCTCATCGCGGCAGTGTATCATACTGTCCTAAAATAATTACTGGTACTACTTTGGACCAATTAGGTGTGCCGGTTTCAATGACGTAATCTATTTGCACGGTTAGAAGATAAACATGGAAGGGGATTGGGCGACACTTTTACTTCAAATTTCAGCTGACATTTTGTTTCTGAAATTTCGGCTTCTTCGAAATTTGGAGACTATTTATCTCGAAACGTCGACTATTCATCTTGAAATATTCAATTCAGTTTC
>JAIPMN010037731.1:0-12873 GCA_020650975.1 Apostichopus californicus
TGAAATGAAAGCTTGTCCAAACATTCAGGAAGTTTTGAAGAAAATCAAACTTTCTGAAGCTATGGACCATATGGCTTGTGAGAGCCACCATTAAACTTAAGTTTTGTAGACAATAGTTGAATATGGTGGAACCACTGCAAATTTGTCTTTGCTTGTGTGGGAAAAAAATATTTTCCCTATATTAACATGATTGACACATGCACAATTGCATGTACATCTTAAAACTTGTATTACTGCATTTTTTCAGCTGTTCGTTTCATTGAAGCACAATACAAGAGCTGCTGTGTAGCATTGCCACACTGACAACCATCTTAGTGTGAAATCAAACTAGCGATGATCCTACCGATGGGTGTGCAAAGTTTTCTGAGACCCAAACAGTATGTTCCAATAATTGACATTTCTACTTGGTAGTACTTAGCAGTTTGGTGTTGTCCTACCAGAATGTACAACAGTGGGATCCCAACCGTATCCTAATTTTGTGCTTAAAGGTTACATGGTATTCCAATGAGAAAGAAATAAATGGAGCAAGAGACCATATTGTGCGATTGGTTAAGATTGAAATTGTAATGCTATAGGGAGGGCATTCTCCTTTTAGTGTTTATATCAATCCGCCCAAAGTATTGTCCTTCAGGAAAAGTGCCAGAAAGCAACAGGACAACATCTTTTTTGAAATGTTATCAATCAGAATCTGTTTTGTTTGGGTGGGGGGGGGGGGGGCTTGGATGTTATGGAGCATCAATGGAAGTACCTGTGGCTCAAAAATTGTCAGTTGAGTCAAGTCAGTTGAGGCAAGTTTAGACCACTTTGGGCTTCCCCAGAGCAGCGTATAAAAATTGTTTACTGTGAGTAATTGATCATATTGCTGTTTTCTTTGCATCTGTTTCAGAGTCTGGATACATGGACTATTTGAGCTCACCTTTAACCCTGCAGCTTCCATCTTCCTGGCTATGGAATATCTCCAGGCCCAATATTGGTGATGTGTATGGCACTGTGGTCTCTGTACTGACTGCTGCATGAAAATATGGTGCTATGTTTTGGATTGGTCACCTCGAAAGAATTATTGAATGCCTCTGCTTTTTGAGTGGAAGTCTGAAAACGAGTGGACCATAAGCGTTTGCTACATGTGCTTGATAGTATCTGAGGGCTTTCCTGCAAGCAGTCACCTCTGTCTTTACACGGTTGGTCAAGTCCTCTGCAAAGTGCTTTTGTATCAAGTGCTTCTTGGTCACAGTTTTTGCAGGTAAAATATCAGACGAGAATACTGCTTTAGTCAATGCTCTGCGGAGTGACCTGTTTAGGTGTACTTGGTCTAACAAGTTCGCTGTTTCAGAATGAGTGGCTGCAGCCATTGTACTAATGAACCCTTTACACACCTTTCCATCAGCATCAGTTGTGAGGCACTTGACCTTTAGTGGGTTCTTACCTGTAAGTAATATGGATGCACAAATCTTTCCACCATTTTGTTCTCCGATATAATGTTCCCCTTCTTCTTTTCCTTTCACCCACTAAGCACAACTTGTTACTGTGATGGTAACCATTGGCTTGCAGGAACAAATGGAGTCTTTCATTTTGCATTATGCAGACGGTTATTATACATGACTACCATATTCTGCAAAACTTGTAGAATATTTTGAGAGTCCATGCATTTCCTTTATTACACCCCTTTTCTGCCATATCATTTTCATTAATTTCTTTCAGTACAAGTCCAAAATGGTTGGCTGACTTTTGTAGTGTACTGACATAAGGACTTGGAAGAGAGATGCTGCTGAGCAATCAAGTGGCACAAAGGGATGCAGAATGTGGACAGGGCCGGTGCCTACACCATAAGTAAGCCAGGGGCACCAGTATAATATATTATCCGCACAATGCCACCTCTGGCAGCTAAGAGAAGAGCCATCAGGGTCCACATTCTGGTATTTGCTCTTCAAAGTATTGTGAAAAGAAAACAAATTTTAAGGACCAAGTCATTTGACATGTCTCCCACATTTGCTACAAGAGCCTATGTGTGGAGGTGTCACATCCTGAGTGGATGATGCTGTTTTACATCATCACAGTGAGTGTGAATAGGACCCAGTTTACAAATCACTGGCATCACTGATTAATATTGTCATCTTCATCATCAGTGTAGTTTGTCACCGTAGAGTAACTGTGGTCATTAATCAGTTGATCCCTTTCATAGACACTGAACTGGTTTATGATTTTAGTCTTACCATGTAGCTTCTACTTTTTCTCTCTGAGTTGTGCTCTCCTCCTTGTGTATGCTCTGCCTCTCTTACATAATTTATCATATTGCTGTTTTCTTTGCATCTGTTTCAGAGTCTGGAAACATGGACTATTTGAGCTCACCTTTAATCCTGCAGCTTCTATCTTCCTGGCTATGGACTCTCCAGGCAGGCCCATTATTTGTGATGTGTATAGCACTGTGGCCTCTGTACTGACTGTTGCGTGAAAATATGGTGCTACGTTTTGGATTGGTCACCTCGAAAACATTAACTGCCTCTGCTTTTGGAGTGGAAGTCTGAAAACGAGTGGACCATAATCGTTTGCTGCAGGTGTGTGTCTCAAGTATTTTGTTTAGTTTTGTGTTGTCAGTGTGGGATATTAACAGAGAACCCTTGGCAGCATTTGGAATTAATGGAAATTTGTACTTCCTGCCCCTCTTGCATAGAAATGATTGCTTTGGGCAATGTGAATGATTTCCACTGTAGCACTTTGCAAGGTAGTCTAAACATGTTGGTAAAGGCTTCACAACTTTGCAGTGGTCGTACTTGACGGCTTTCCTGCAAGCAGTCATGACCTCTGTTTGTACACGGTAGGTCAAGTTCCGTGCAAATTGCTTTTGTATCAAGTACTTCTTAGTCACAGTTTTTGCAGCTAACATATCAGAGGAGAATACTGCTTTAGTCAGTGCTCTGCGGAGGGACCTGATGAAATGACTTTGGATCACACTATGATATGTCAACCATTAGGCACTTGCTTGTTTAAAGTTCAGTACTTTATAATTCACATAGACTGCAACATGTGTGAGGCACCATATGAAGAGTGACCGGATAGACAGATAAACAAAGATGGTGTAATTTAGGTATTTTCTGGTTTTCACAACTTAATTCTTAAACATTCATAAAAAGAGGTTTAATGTGGAGTTTAAAAATTCAACTGTTATTTAAGGTGACATACTCCTATTCGCCTCTATATCAATCCATCCCAAGTGTTCTCCTTCAGAAAAAGTGCCAAAAAGCAACAGGAGAACATCTTTATAGATACTTTATTAATCAGCATCTGCATTTTTGTTTTTTACCTTGGATGTTAAGGAGCTTGCATGGAAGTACATGTGGTTCAAAAATTGGTTCAGTTGAGGCAAGTTTAGACCACTTAAGGCCTCCCAGGAGCAGGGTAAAAAAATTGTTTACTAATGAGTGAAGAGGTTTGTTTACAAATGACAAAAACTTCAGGCTCTCACAGCAAAAAATCTGCATGGTCATGATACAAAAAATTGAGGGTGCCATGAATGGCCAACTTGTCAGCTATCCAGTGATGGGTAGCATTTAGCTAGTGAGAACTTCTTTCTAGTCTTAGTGGTCACATTTATTTTATGAATTAGTGTGTAAGCCAATTTTTACCAAGCCAACTAATATTCAGTGAATGGTTGAGCAATGTTGTGTGTCTAAGTGTAATACATTTGACTTGACCGCATAAGACTCGGAACATTTGCAGAATTCCAAAATCTTTTATAAGTGTTCCGTACCATAATAACACTTAAGTGCTTTTTATATACCATACTTTGGTCAGCATAGAATTTCATTAGTTGAAACTATGAGGAATCAACAGTGTGTTTTTTGTTTTTTTCCCTATCAAAATAGGCTACCCTGGCCAAACAAATTAAAAATCCCAAGGCTGCCACTATAGTGCTTGAAGGAAGGCTAAAAGCCGAAAGAACGCCCAATGTCAGAGAAAGAATACATATTATACAGACCCTGTTTGACTACATGACAGGATTTAATTGGTGAGTCTAACATTGGTAAACAGTTTAATACTGTAAACTCACACTATGTAATTGCCAAACAGCTCAAAATGAAAAGTACGTTGCTCTTAAATCTGAAATAATGAGGAGTGTTTTAAAATAACAATATTCAGGATACACACAAAGTTTATTTGTATGCCATAGTAGAGTCTAGTATCTATTGATCCATAATTTAAATTAAGGTTCCTGCCATAACCAGTGGTCACTTTCTTTGAGAAGTGGTTCACTGAGACGTTTGTAGTCAAATGAAAAGAATATTTCGACTTACACGAGTAGAATATGATTGGTTAATCAAAGTTTTGCCCATCAATTAATTGCAAAGGTATTATTATAAGTAATGAGGAATTTTGATCTTGTACCCTTTGTTTCATCACCACACAGCTATCCCTCATCAGTCCACTACTCAGAGGCAGCAGGGTGTTCATTGGAGAAGTACCTCTTCCTGGGAAGGGCGACCATACTTGAAGCTCATCCTGTAGTAAGTAATGTTTATTTGCACATGCTATTGTGTCTTGGCTTGGTAACATATAATTCCTTGTTCTAAATTGCTGGGAACAGCTCTGTGCATTGTTGTCTTTGTAGAGAGTTTCAGAGTATGTTTGGTAGACCATACTTGCAACTGTGTTTTGGAAAATAATGGCTTTGAACAGCACATGTTGTGTACTTGATTGTGTGTGTGTGAGTGCGTTTGTTACGCCAAGCTTGTAAACACGATATCTCAAGAAGGGAAGGTCAGAAAAATTTCATATTTGGTGTGTAAAAGTACCACATTGATTACAAGAAGCTTATTGTTTTTGGTGGAGGTCAAAGGTCATTTGGGGTCACCAGGGGTCAAATTGTGAAACCTTGTAAACAAGATATTGGAGAGATCTCCTATTTGGTTTGTCCATGTACCATATCAAATTTATGGAGCCTATTAATGCTGTCGGTGGAGGTCAAAGGTCATTTGAAGTCAACAAATGCGAAACATTTACTTCACTCCCTATATACAGAACAAATGTCAACGAATGTGCAGAATATGTGGTTGAAGGGTTCAAAATAGAGCAAAGCATGGTAAAGGTTATCAGCCCAAATGTTGTGCTGCATACTCTAATAAAATAAATAAAATATTTGGAGTCAGTGTGGAAAATGATGAGAAAGATCAACATCCCAGATATATCTGCCACAAATGCCACTGTAAATTGTATCATGACAGAAAATGGGGATGCTATTCAATGGAAGAGCCACCCTCGTAATGGTAGTTGCGACGTATGTCAGAAGTGGGAATTGCAGGTTAAAGGAGGCCACCCAAAGAAGAGAAAGTTTAACAATCCTTCGGATCTCAATACTACCGTCTCCATCTCTTCCCTACACCCAGGACCCAGAGTGCCACCTCTTAAGCCACATTTTCAACTTGAAATACCGGATGAACTGAAGTGCGGTTTTTGTATAGTGCTATTACTGGAGAAGCACTTGAGTCACCTTGTGGTCATTGTTTTGCTTCAACTGTTTGAAAAATGAAAGCGAACATAAAAACACCTGTATCTGCAAGCTGTGTGACAAAAAGTTTTGATAAGGAAGGTAACATCACCAAAAGACTACTTACAATACCTTGTGAAATCTTTGCTGCCTGTAAAATGTATGCAATGCAACACAACCATGCCCATACGGGATATGGAAACTCACTTATGCATAGCTGATGAAGCTTCCAAGATTCTGACACATCCTTTAGAGGAGCCTTTGACCCCAATGATGGAAGCCATAGGATCCCGTATCATCAAATCAAAGATGGCCCAGTCAGCCGATGATGGTGTCACAGCATCGTTTCAAACTCGTGGACAGGTAAAACATTTGAAATGTATTTATGGGCAGCAGAACAATTTTGGAAGCTGGGGGGGGGGGGGATAAACCAGTTGAGGGTAAAGGGGTTAATTGCCCTGCGAATATATTTTCTTACCATATATACAGTGCTTTCACAGTGCCAAAAGTTGGGGCTGGGGCGGGCCCTCTAAGTTGCAAAAGTGGGGGCAGTGTCCACATGGCACACCTGATTCCTCCAGCGTTGTTTTTATGTTTCATATTTTAGTTTGAGATATTACATTAAAGGGGCCGTGTATTGCTTCTGTCAGATAATTTTCTGTATACAATGAATGAATGAAAATATGAATTAATAAAAGTGAATGATGAGAAATTGAACAAATAGGTTGTATTCAAAAATAATTTTCTTTTTCCTAATTGTAGCCAGTTATGCATCTTCCCAAACCAAGGAAAAGTAGCAGCAAGGTGCTTCCCCCAACAGTGAAGAAACAGTCTCAGATCCTGGCAAGCACGAGGGAGCTTTTGAGCAAGGATTGTACCGATGTCCAGTTGAGACATGAAGTGAAGCAACTTGAAGACAGCCTTGATGGAATGAACCTGACAAGAGTAACTATACCAAAGGGCCAGTGATCCTCACTGTTAAAGCAGATATCTGTACTTCATGGAAGAAAGCAAGGGAACTTAAAAGGTAAACCATATAATAGCTGCTATCCATTTACATTCTCCAGAGGTGAAGAATTTCACAGATAAACTACAGGTATTTTTCTTTCTAATAGGTGGTTAAAGCAGTTTGGGATTTCTGTCGAGTGTGAGTCTTCACTCAGTGCACAACAGGCAGATATAATCGATGATAACATCAGTGCTTGCTGGTTGCCATTATTACACAAAGACGAAGATGGTGGTACCATAATCAAGAAGACTCCCTGGGTTACTGTGAAGTCACTTCAAGCAAAAGTCTTCCAACAGCTGAAAGGACTTGAAAGGTACAGAGTTTAGTCAAATAATGAAAATAATAATAGCTTTTAGCTTAAAGGTAATGTCGTTTGTTTAACAATTGAGTGGACTACTTTAATAAAAAAATCTTGCTGTTTATCTTTTGCAGCCTTAACCATCTGGAGTGGAATGCTGCTATTTCGCATGATGAGGTTTGGCTAAAGATCGGAGGTGGCAAAGGCGGTGGCAACTTCAAACAAGTTTTTCAGATTGGCAATGTACAGCATCCAAACTCCCCGCACAACACTGTTGTAACTACTGTGTTCCCTGCAGATGACTCACTGCATAATCTTAAAGTCGGCCTTCAAGAGCACTGTCAGCATCTTTCGGAGTTGTCCTGTAAAGAATGGAAGTGAGTAACATTTTATGGCTGCTAACAACACATTCTAATGATATGTAATTCTATGTCATAATAGTTGAATAGTTGTTCACTGTTCAAACAAGAAGCAGTTTTGTAATGTATCGATTGTTGTTCATACATATTTTGACACGTATTGTAATCTTCTTTTCTTCAGCAATAAGAAGATTCGAATATTCCTATTTGGGGACTATGAATATCTCTGCAAAGTCCACTAATCTAACGGGAGCAAATGGCAAGTCATATTAAATGTTGATTTTCATATTATATACCAATAAACTGATTTTCCACACTATTTGTTATTTAGGAAAAAGGTATCATTCTAACATTATAAACAAAACAGAAAATATACACTAAATTAGGAAAAAAGAATAACCATATTCAGAAAAGTGTCTATCGTAACAGGGTTCCCCCCCCCCAAGTTAAAATTGTTGCCTCCGAATGAAAATTGTCTCCCCCAATAGTGGCTGCCCCCCCCCCTAAATAATTTTTATATAATTTTTTCTCTTATATTGGTTTTAACATAACAAATATAACTGAAAGGTTTACAACAGAAAGGTATGAAACCTGGCCCAATTTTGCTTCATTCGTTACCTGGCCGCCCCCTTCTTTTTCAATCTATAGAGAACACTGCATAAATATAATGTACAGTTAGAAGATTTTACATTACAAATTTATCATAATTTAATTTACTTCCATAGGACGGCACTGTTGTCTCTGGTGCAACATCACCAAAGAAAATATGAAAATCCCACTCACTGTGAGAGGTTATTCCGAGGCCAGAACACTGGAGAGCATGAAGGCTAACCTGGAGAACTTCCAGCAAAATGGTGGCAGACTTTCTGAAGCCAAGGCAGAGCCGTATATAGAGACGGCTCTGAGCCAAGGCCTTCAATAATGTCATTGATACTGCTCTCTTTGACATTCCATTAGCGCAGGTAAAGTTATTTTCAGTATTTGTACATTATAGTTATCATTGTGTAGTTTATTGCTCACTCTCTCACAAAACTGTTATGTTTTACATTTTTACAGGTCTGCCCACCTGCAGGACTGCACTTAAGTTTAGGGTTGTACCTGAAACACTTTGTTTCCTTTGAGAGCCAGTGTCACCTTCTGGATATCAAGACTGCGAAGACCATTGACAGCAACACAGAAAACATCAATGGCTTTGTGGACACAGTCAAGGCTTTCAATAAGGCAAGGCAACTAGATGAGGAGGCAGACAGTCTTGATGATGGAGCCAACATCTTAAGTGAGCACCTGGCTAGTGTTCTAGACAAGACCGAAGCAGCAGTCTACCACAACACTGTGAAACAACATTGAGAGGAGAGAGACAAACTAGTAAGTTATAGGTCAAATTAGTGTAAGCATTGTTCAGGGTCAAAAATTTTGTCGGAAAAATACAATTCACGGGCCCGTAGACGCAAATGGTGCAATATTCATGGAAAAACAGTCAAATTTCTACTAAACATTCACAAATGTTATTAATAACCAAACAAATTCAATTTTTTTGGTCACTTGGGGCATGTGGTGGGATTGACCCCCCCCTCCCGTGGCTACGCAACTGGTTATAACGTTTGGACGTCAATTAGCATTTGAGTCAAATGTGTTTAATTTGTAAAATCGACCCAATACCTAAGCAGTGAAAAGTAACAACAATTTTTTCTATTTCATCCGTAGCACAAAGAAGCATATAACATCAGGAAAGGGGCAAACTTTTCAAAGGCAAAAGGCCCACTTGTTCGTCAATTGGACGAGACTCTGAAGAAGTTTAGAGTCACAAGACAGGCCTACCATGGGAAGAGTTTTGTAGGAAATCATGTTCATCGATGCTGCAATGTGTGCAAGCTAAAGATTTTCTTTAAAATCACTTCATGAACTTTCATTTTTAAGGAGCATAATCTGTGCCATGAGCTATATATAATTGAAGAATTATATATATTGTAAAAAATATTATTCTGTACCATTTTTCAGAAAGAAAACATTCACCAACTAATGAAAGATGTAAACGAAGAGACGAGACGTCTTTGTCCAAGTCTTGTCGAAGACGCCCAAACACTGACATCAAACCTACACGACTCTGTTTCAGCTGTTTGGCTATTTATGTCACAAACAATACAATATTTCACAATGTATGACTGATACAGACATAGAGGCACTAGGTAATGAGACCAAATTTTAAGTAACAATTGATGTTATGAACTTTTAACTTGAATAACGCTATTTTCCAGCATGTGTTTTTTTGTAGGTTTCTATACTAAAAAAAACCACACAATTTCAAATTCCTTTAGATCAGGGGTGTGCAACCTTTCCGAACGCAGAGCCAATTCATGTTGCTGTGACCATCTGGGGGGGCTGCAGTGGAACAGAGAGGTGTATATGATGGTGGCATCTCACCCTTACCCCTTCCCACACCCCTCCCCCATTAGAGTGACCAATATGTCCATCTTGGCATCTAGGTCCCCTGCTTTAGATTGAGAAAGAACTGATTTTTATATACAGAACCATGCAATATTTTCAAATGATATTTATAGTCACCTCCTCTATTTTCATGTTATAGGGATGACCATAACGGCATATCTGGCCTATATCCGGGAGCATTTTCCTCAAGAATCTGTGCCACCAAAGATGCACATACTTGAAGACCATGTGATCCCATTCTTGATCAAATGGAAAGTAGGGCTAGGTTGTTCTTGGTGAGCAAGGCGTTGAATCAGTCCATGCAAGACTCAATAACATCAAGGCCAACATCCGTGGATTCAATGATGATCTGGCAATCTTGATGTCTGTGGTGACAACACACTGGATCCAGACAAGGCCTGCAGCACTCTCTTCATAAATGTGGAGCCTAAAGTAAGGTGACCATATTATCCTCACTGGAATCAGGGACTTTTATTGCACGACTGATATGGGGGAGGGGTCTTTGGAAAATTTTCAAGTGCCTAAGGTGCTTAGATGTAAAATGGTGATACTTAGAAGCACTTTTTAAATCAATTTTATTTTCAAAACTGTAGCTTTTTCTTAGATGAAATTCACTTACTTTACGTGGTTCTTTGAGAGCTTGTGAGTTGCTCATGCTCACACTATAAGTGTCATTGTGTCGCCGTAGTTGCAAATTATACAGTTGAAAGAGTGCTAGCTGGCTAGATCAATCTAGTATATTTTAACAGTGTTTCCACTTTACACTGGCCCACCTGAAATACTGGTTATAAGTTCCGTTCTGCGACTGCAAACTTGACTAAATTTTGTTTTTACAATTATTTTACTAATAATGTGGGATATTTTCGAAATTCCTGAACATTTTGACGAATCAGGGACATTTTTGGGGACACTTGTTCATCGGGGACAGCACACTGTAATCGGGGACTGTCCTCGAAAATCGGGGACGTCTGGTCACCTTAGCCTAAAGAGGAGAAACAATTTAAATGCTTTTGACTGATTTAACAATCAATTCAACTAACAATTTTATGTTATATGTATACCAAGTCAACATAATTTCTTAGCACTGACTCTTTCTTGTTTTTAGTACATGATGAAGATCAGATGAAACATAATAATGGTCTAGCCTAGTGTTTAAATTGAAACATAAAATCAATAAGACTATAAGACTGAGTTATATGCACTAGTGGGTACCTTACCTATTGTTGCAAGATATGAATGACAATGATGGTCCTTGTTATGCACAATATAGACGGCACCATCTTGCTGGTACGATCCCCACCCCCATCACTAGCTACAATCACAACAGACACCAACGTTTTTGTGACCCACATTTGGATTTCAAATGTGTGAGCTATATGCTGTTAATTGCTAGTGTACAGTACCTACAACTAATTGGGCTGCAACCTTCTTCAGCTGTTTACAAATAGGCCTAGCTACTTACATAGGCCTACCAATGCAAAGTATGCCTGTTTATTTATATATCACACACTGATCAGAGGCAGTGTACCCCATGCTTACCCATTGTACGTTGCACGTGCACCTCCACTCGGTTACTGTAGGCTGAAGTCAGTGAACTGTGTACAACTACAGTACAAACTCAGGCTAGTCTTGGTAAATTTATCGGTTCATGGCGATTAAAAAATATTGTTTTTCATGTTAAACCTTCTCCATTTAACTAACCTTCCATACTTTCATCAATAAATATCGTCTTAACTATGCTTGCCAGTCTCTTAAATGACGTACTTCACCACTTAATTGATGTTTTGCGGTCGAAACTTCTCTTTTTCTGTGGAAACCATGTGCTTGCCATCGCTATATTCATGTCTTTGTTATTCCAAAGCTGGCAATCGAGTAGCTTCAAAATGTTTAATTCATAAGAAATGAGGACCTTCTTCTAGCATGTGGAATTTGTTCTATCTCTCTCGTAACTGTCGTTTGGATTGTAATGGACCAGGCGTAAGCAGGGGTGTAAAAATCCAACATGTTACGCAATAATGACTATAATCGATCAATATTGTCTTTAAAGACAATATTTATCGATTTTTAAAGTTTTACCCTAAAAGTTCCCTTTCATTGCATATCTTTAATAAAATTATCGAATTGTTCCGTCTTTTAGCTACCCCTGGTAGTTGGAACTAAAAGAAATAGTCACTCTGGTAAGGAAAGAGGAATGGAAACCCCCATTTTCAATGGTTTTAAATTTAAAGCCCAAATATGAATATTCAATAGTCATTAGAAGCGTGCATGCGCACAACTCAATAAACAATGAAAACATGTGGGGGGGGGGACCCAGGAAGTGGGGTGGGTTATGCAATGTATTTGATTTAACTGATGATGGAACACAGAAGAAGAGGGATGGGGGCCTGGGAAAGGGGGGGGTGGGTTATTTAATGTATTTAATATATTTAACTGTTTTTCTTGAGTTATACTTTCAGACATAGGACCGACCAAGATGGAACACAGAAGAAGATGGATGGGGGCCTGGGAAGGGGGGAGGGTGGGTTATTTAATGTATTTAATATATTTAACTGTTTTTCTTGAGTTCTTCTTTCAGACATTGGACGGAAGAAGATGGAACACGGAAGAAGATGGACGGGGGCCCGGGAAGAGGGGGTGGGTTATGCAATGTATTTAATATGTTTTAACTGTTTTTCTTGAGTTCTTCTTTCAGACATAGGACAAAAGAAGATGGAACACAGAAGAAGATGGATGGGGGCCTGGAAAGGGGGGAGGGTGAGGGGGTGGGTTATTCAATGTATTTAATATGTTTTAACTGTTATTCTTGAGTTATACTTTCAGACACAGGACCAAAGAAGATGGAACACAGAAGAAGATGGATGAGGGCCTGGAAAGGGGGGGGGGTGGGTTATGCAATATATTTAATATGTTTTAACTGTTTTTCTTGAGTTCTTCTTTCAGACACAGGACAGAAGAAGATGGAACACAGAAAAAGATGGATGGGGGCCTGGGAATGGGCGGTGGGTAATGCAATGTATTTAATATGTTTTAACTGTTTTTCTTGAGTTCTTCTTTCAGACACAGGACAGAAGAAGATGGAACACAAAAGAAGATGGATGGGGGCGCCTGCGAAGATGGGGTGGTGGGTTATGCAATGTATTTAATATGTCTTAACTGTTTTTCTTGAGTTATTCTTTCAGACATAGGACGGAAGAAGATGGAACACAGTGGAAGATGGATGGGGGGCCTGGGAATGGGGGGGGGGTGGGTTATGCAATGTATTTAATATGTTTTAACTGTTTTT
>JAIPMN010037732.1:0-12591 GCA_020650975.1 Apostichopus californicus
AAGGGAGAAATTTCTGATCTGTAAACTGCTTAAGAGGTCATATAAGTATCAATTTATTCTCAGCATATCACTGGGTTTGCGAAATTGACATATTTGGTTAAATTTATTGATATTACTTGTGGAAGGTTTAAGTAACAAGACCTAGACAAACTCCTTTAAATCTTCTTTATTAAGAATCTACTTTAAGAGGGCCACTATAACACCCAATGCATGGAAATAAATTAACTGTACACATACTGTCCACGACCTATCCAGGACTATTTTAATGCCAAATATTTAATAAGCAGTTAAAAGACAGCTGTTTAAAGCCCTTAGAAACAGAGACTTTAACTAGCACCATGCACACTAGATCATTTAAATCAAACACTTTGATAACAAGTTTATGATCCTCGCATTCAACACCTTAGTGTCGATAATAGACTCACCTGCTGCGTCCTTCTTGGGCGGTTCCTTTCCAGGGACTTGACCTGTCCGTAATATCTGGTTCAACCGTTCAACTTCTTCAAGAGATTTGGCATTTGTAATTGCTTTCTAAATAAGGATGAAACAAACAAAAAAAATTGAAAAAAAACGAATTAAACAATAAATAGTGCAGGATGTTAAAATAATAAACAGACTTCTTCCTTTTGAATGTATTTCTGTATGTGTTGGTCAAAGTTATCAACCCTGAACTATAGATTATAAGGTATATTGGAGCGTAGATGTGTCATGGAGACATGTAAGGAGACACGTAAGGAAGGAGATGCGTAAGGAAGAAGATGCGTAAGTAACGAGATGCTTAAGTAACGAGACGCAATGGTAACGAGATGCATAAGTAACGAGACACCATGGTAACGAGATGCGTAAGTAACGAGACACGTAAGTAACAAGACGGGATGCGTAAGTAATGAGACGCGATGCGTAAGTAACGAGAGGTGTAAGGAAGGAGAAACTTAAGGAAGGGAAAACTAGTTAAATATTTCAGTGAGCAAGTCTCTCATGGGTTCAACTAAATGAAAAAAATTATACACTACACCCACATGGATGTCAAGAACACATTCCCATCCTACCTGGGATGTTATGTTAGAGATGGAGAAATGACATAATTTTGGAAGCTATGTGTGTTGCTGCATTAAATCTTGGTATTGTTCCAATAATCCAAGGATACAATAGCAATTTTTATCTGATAAAGAGCGAATTAGGGAGGCATTAGACATCTGCCGCAGCTCATATCTGCTTTGTGCTCCCAACTACCTCTATCGATTGGTCTTGCCAGCCATCCATACCATTCATCATAAGGTTGCAACCACGCAGTGCCACCATCGGAGATAAGACTTTGGAAAACGTTTCCCTTTCAGAACTATTTGACTTCTCACAGGAAATTGTTCAAACATATATATACATATATAGATAGAAAGTTATAGACTTATTCGTAGTGTTTGCCAATGATTAACGCAAGGCTCATTAGACATTGTGATCTACGATACTGTCAAAGTTAACTATTAAGTGAGTTTAATCTAGGCCATCTAATAAAAGGTTGTCTGCTTAGTTTCAACGTCTGAAACAACTCTCACATTTTTTTTTTGCGAGGTGACTGTATATGGAGAGCTTTGTTTATCCTTGTCTAACACCTCCCTGATCCAATATCCATTCATATATGACAACTCTGAGCAAGGAGGTGATAGTTAGGGTGGGGGTGGGGGGGGGTTAGGAGGAAGTAGGATGAAGGGTGGAGAGAAGATAAACAAACAATAAATTTGTCTCTCTAGAGCCAAGCAGTAAGAAAGATAAATTTACATGTTGTGTCCTATATTTGAGGCATTTCCTTCGTAGAATTTTTTTCTTCTCAACCTATTAGTATTACAGAAATTGCCCTGATCATGTTAATCATATCACCTTGACCAATTGCATATTCATGTAACCTCTGACCTCACCTTAATCGCTGCAATATCCTCTGGAGTTGGTCCTGCTGGTGTGGGTTTCTCCCCTGGAATTTCAGCACCTGGGACAAACCTGTCATGTTGACGAGAGAGAGAAAGATAAAAGTCAAAGACATTTGTTTCAATCTTTTAAGTTTGGGGATTAAAACGGTGGTGGGGATTAAAACGGCGGTGGGGATTAAGACGGTGGTGGGGATTAAAATGGTGGTGGGGATTAAAACGGTGGTGGGGATTAAAACGGTGGTGGGGACTAAAACAGTGGTGGAGATTTAAACGGTGGTCATTCAAGCATTCAAAGTGTAGTAATATGGCGTAGAGAATAGACACATCAGATTCTTACAGGAGTAACTTTGCAGTAGGCATACTATACTCTGATTTTTTTTATATCGTTTATACCAAGCGTAAAGCAATTTTTTTTAAATTATAAAAAAGTTGATAAGTTATGCAAAATAAAAAACCAAACTGAGCTGCAAATTATATAAATTATGTCAGGTTCAATCCTTAATGTGAGCTACTAATTCTATACCCAGTGGGTGTATATTTCAACCGAGCATAAATAACGATCATATAATTTCACAGCTCCAGACTGTGGCATAAGTTGCTACCAAATCAGTGATGCAATCAGCTGTGCCAGGACCTTGAAACGAGTGACACAACTAACACCTTTTGTGACACAAGAATAAATCAGGGCCCTTCAGCTATTAATCTTGCCAGCGATTAATCTTGCATCTTAGACACCCTCCAAACCAGTCCAAGTCAGTAAGCGGATAGGATGATCAGTTCCCTGTAGGCAACCATCAATAGCTCGCATCTAAATAAAATCTCAGACTGGCGATATAACAAAGTCCTCCTGCAAATCTCTTGTCTCTTTTCACCATATTAATATTGCTTCAATGACAGTAAAAACTGACTCACGTTTTAGATCGTTTACCGATGTCTTTAGCCAACTGCGCTCCCTTCTTGCCCTTGAATAATTGTGCGGCTGCCTCCCTCTCCTGTATAGAACAAAGATACGGCAGATTAAACAAAGAGTTGGTCTTGGCAGATCAAATTAACGTTACTTAACATGTATACAAAACCTAAAGCCTTTTTTTCCTCCACCAGAAACATTTGTTTTTCAATTATTGCTTTGGCAGTTAGCTGGTAATGTATCAAACACAGACAGATCCATACCAGAAACTTTAATGCAAAGAGTTGCATAATTAAAAGAACTATCACTTCTAATCCTTCCCCTTACACCACTCTCCCCCCACCATATATAGTGCAATAGTCTGCACTTCTGATGTTTAGTTTTCAAAGTTCAACAGACTTTTTTCAATGTTTCAAACATTACCTAACAGTATATTATATATAGTTGACACCACGATATAAAAACTTTTCTATGGCACAGAGTTACTGAAGTACTGTATAACATTGATTCATAAATTTGCTACTTACCAACCATATAATATAGAACGATACATTGGTGTTTTACCCACATTCACCTTTTCTATCAGATCACAATAAACCCAAAGACTTGTTCTGTAGACAAACTGCTTTAGAAATATATTGTTTACAACTAACTTTACACCATATTGTACTCAGCCTTTCTACCAGACACAAAGCATGACACTGAGTTATTCATAGGCACATAGCTCCACAAACTTGCTATCTACATCTTTTGTTCCAATCTGTAGTGTATATCATTTCAAATGCAGGCAAAACGTAGAACTGTTTGCGTTCCATTTGTGTGGTCATACTCTGCAAACAGCCTCCCTGGCTTCCCTCTACACTATACAGCATATCAATCTATTCAATGTTGTTAATATGAACTAAGATGACCGAACGATTGAAATATTTCATTCAATTAGTGACCTCAGAAGCCATTCTACAAGTGATAATCTAATCACCGCATGTGGTTTTCATTAAATACTCCGGACAGATGGCCAATATTAATCCCCTGGTTGTAAATTCCAAGTTCATTGACAGTCTTTTGACCTTGACCAATAAATATGATTGTACAACTGGAATGCTAACAACATTAATACTCTCGGGGGCCACTGACTGCCTGCAGTCATAAATACACCGTTCAACCACACAGTGTGTGTATACAGACGAGGGTATGTATGTATGTATGTACAGGAGTTGTATAAAAATATGTTAACAGAAAAAGTACCATAAATTTTACCTCTGGAATAAGAAATTTTGAGACTGAATATATTCTTCTGCTCCAGTGTAAAATAATATCTACGACTTCTTTGCTGTACATGTTGATAATTATTTGTTAATCTAGCAGGTTTGATTTGTTTTGCAAGACTTTTTATTTGTTTGCAAGCCGTACGGATATCCTAAATTTAGGTTAGTCTAACAGATCTTTGTTTGCGACCTTCTTCCTATAGCCTGACAAAACCGATGGGAATTGTTTATTTGGAAATTCCTTTTTATCTCTTGAACATGTTTTCAACAGATGAAAGCAATTCCCCATAACAGCGAGACAGTGTTTTTACATGACCCTTGAAATCGGTCTGTATTTATTTGTGCACCATTGGTCAGCAGGAAATTGCACAAACAAGAAAACCAAGGCAAGCTTGATTCCTCTGATGGGAAAAGGAAATGAGTCCAACTGTTCTTTGGCTTCATCGCAAGTTCCGACAGGAGACGTCTTAATTTGGTAGCGTTGGGAGGGCTGAAGTATATATGTGTGTCAAGAATTTAGGATGCATGAACTCCCTGTAGAGCTTGCAAAATGGGGTTTTGGGCATAATTCTGGTCAAATTTATTGCCATTGGATCCCAAATGCATCCAACAGCAATGATATTAATACAGAAACAACAGTTTATTTAGACTAATGGAGCAACTGTTAACAAAGTTTTGAAAAAATTCCCAGTTTAATGTCTTGCATGTGTTTTAATGCTAACGTGTGCAACCTGGGTGTCTCTGTATGGCAGAAGTTTTACGAATCAAACAGGAGTTTCAAACCGCTCTGGATTCAATGTTCATTATGTGGTGAAACCTAGGTCAGTGTCTTAGTTGGACATTTTACTTTATTTTGGATTCCAGAGTTAGGGTTAGGTTTGGCAAATTTTACTAGCTTCCAAGGCAAGAAAATATATAATGCATACATATATAATGGTTTTCCTGTTATCATTAAATCAACATGGTCACCTGCAATAAATGTACAAACATTTGTCTTCACTTTCTTTTGCATTCAAATGTTTAATTGTCAAAAAGCAATATCAAGACTTAAGTATATTGGTCAACACAACACTCTGAAAGGCACTTTTACACTCTCTTGTCGTCTAATTTGCATATTAGGATCTGGGCAGAGACTGAATTGATGAGAAGCTTACCTTTTGTCTTATTTTTCTGAAGTCCAGTAACTTCAACTGAGGAAGTTTATGAACGACATAGAGTCTGTAATGTTTTTTACCAATGACTGGATTCCTCAGCAAGCTGAAATAAAATAAAGTATATATTAATTACTATTGCTTGCAGCATTTTCTTTTATTAAAGTTTTATAAATATTCAAAGAGTTATGCAGTCTTCTAAGTTAAATGTTTTCTTATTAAATCACAACACCAACAAAGTAGATCTTCGTTGACCTTACCTCAGCGACCTCAAAGTCAGAACGCTGGCCAATTGATCTAGGTCTCCCTGAGAGAGAAAATGAAAATAAATTGTGACTTTATTTGCAGGAAATAATAAACCTAAATGCATAATACTTGTTAAAGTATGAAAATGAAATGAGCTAACAATGGAAAAAATGGAACAAATGGAATAAAAATAGTGATAAATAGCCATAACATGGTGAATATCCCCCTCGTGTGTCATGGATGGATGACAATTCCATGGAAACAGAGTCCATGGCCACTACTGCATGTGGCTCTATTAAGTCAACAGACCGTTCATCTTACGCCCATCAATGAAAATGTAAGGTCTCTATGGGTAATTCAGTTTCCTTTTGAGGGTCTCATCTTGACCATTAGTTTAGTAATGAGAAGTCATTAGCATCATCTCCTTGCCAACATAAATATGTTACCATTAATGTCTATATATATTTATTAATACCTTTGAAGTTTCAATGTATCAGTGGACACCACATGCCATTTCAAGTAATGCTCCAAGTCGATATGCAACCATGAACACCCTCCCTCCAGGGCCAAAGGTACTTCATATACATGCCCCATTCTACCCCATCTTTCCTCCGCCCTTTAGTGATTTTTGCTGGCATAACCTGAAAATAATAATACCTTTGCTTGTCTTGCCCGGAAGACTTCACAAGGGCCCTTTGACTTTAGGGACTCCTTGACTTTTTGGGACTCCTAGACCTTGGGGTCACTAGGTCCCAATGCCCTATCTTTCTATTGGATATAATCTGGCCAGCACTGACCATATGTACTGAGCATGAAATGATCCTTGCTCAAACAAGTCTATAGCATGTCATAATCTGTTCTGGGTCATTTACCTTGCCTCAGATTACTTCGGAGAGGAGAGGTGGGGGGATGGGGAAAGTGGGGTAGAACATGTTTAGCTTTGCTTTTACCACTACTAATGGCTGAAATATTTGCTCCTAGAATCAGGGGTCTAGGAATCCATACATCTTCCTTTAATCAATGTGTGTGTGTTTATATTATTTCACCTCTGATATATTCAACAATGGGTACAGTACATAAACCAGGACACAATCCTATACAGTAGGCTACTGTACTGTATATGTGACATTAATACCATGTTGGATACAGCAGCGTTTAGTCATTTTAATACTAAGTTACTGTATTTCTCACCAGTTCCTGTATCTGGTTATTAGTCAACACTATGGTCTCCAGTTTTGGAAGGTTCTCCTCTAATTTTTCGCCGAAACGACTGAATGGGGAAAGAAGAGCAGAAGAAGAAAATAAATGACCAGCAATGATTAACGATTATTTTGTGTTCCAAACCAAAAAAGCTATCAGATCTGATAACTTTAGCATGTTTGACATCTTGAAAGTATAGATAAGGTTGCAATTCGTGAGTCAAGGCCATAATTGAATTGAACAGAATAATTGTAAAAATTAAAATGGGTGATATAGTCTGGCATACGGTTACTACAGTATTGTGGTATATGTACTGTAGGTACAGCATTAGTTACAGTAATTATCTGGTACACTTGTACATGTATGTATAAAGAAATATACAATCTGATACCAACACACTGTATTATAATGTATAATATATTATACTGTATAATATATTATACTGTATAATATATTATACTGTATAATATATTATACTGTATAATATATTATACTGTAGGAACAGCATCAGTTACAGTAATTATCTGGTATAGACAATCTGATACCGACATACTGTAATTATACTGTATAATATATTATATATACTGTATAATAATACTGTAGGTACAGCATTAGTTACAATTATCTGGTATACGTATACATATTTAAAATGAAACAGTAAGTATTGTTTCATATAACCAGTGCTGTACAATGTGTGAAGAATATATTGACAAGTAACTGGTTTGAGTTAAAACATTAAACAGGTGTTGCACAAGAAAATGTTAACTTTCTTACTGTAACAACGGTGGTTAACTCTACATGTTTTCAAAACGTACTAGCAGTAACTCAGATGTACTTTACAGTGGTCCTGTACTGTACATTTGCAGCCTGTGCAGTGTTTATTTACTGCACTGTTCTAACACAACAGTATGTTATAACAACAGTATGATCTGTTGTGGCCATTGTTACGTGTAATTTATGTACACATGCTGGAGTAATGGTTAATTAAATATTGAGAAGTCTATATATACGCATATTTAAATGAGATGAGCGTACCACTGAGGTGTCAAAATATCATCGTGGGAAAGTATGCTTGAATGGTTTCACATCATTAAGTACATATGACAATACAGTAGCCATATACAGTATTATACTGAACTTTAACATGCGTCATCCACTAAATACTGTGGAGAGCGTTACTTTAGGTTGTCAAAGCATCCTTACAAATATACAGCATTCAAACATTACAGACTTTTGCATTTCTTGATTTATAAATATAGTACCTACCATATTCTGTTGTTATTAAGCAGTAAGCAGTGCAGCCTCTTTAAGAGGGGAAATCCATCCAGTTTGCGGATCTCATTGTCCGAGAAGTCGATGGTGTCGAATTGGTCCTGTGGCAAAAGAACAGAGTAACAATCTAAAATACCTACTGTACTGTACGACAAGTCGCAAGTGATAACGGTATCTTTTTTCTGCTCAAACATGCAAGTCTTTGCCTTGTTACATTTTTCCTTGAAATAAAACGGTTCAAACCTGTTTTGTTTTGGGTACAATAGAGAAATTTTTCTCGCAGTATGCTATCACGGTACATATCCTGCAATGAATGCCTTCCTACCATAATGGCACTTTCCAAAGTCTTATTAAAAACAATTACATCGATTTAAAATAATTCCCTGCACTCTTCTGTCCACCTCCTTATGGCTGTCCCACAAAACCCTTCTGAACTCAATGTACGTAATTTCTGAATCTTGGTCCGCCATTTTGCTCCACTATCCCAGCCACTTTTCCAATTTATCACTTTCACTATCTTTCCAGAGGGGAATTTTTTATTTTTTTTGGTTTAAAGGGTATGAGCATTTCGAGTTATTGAACAAAATGATTTGATTTTTAGGAAGTCCTTTCTCTAATTTAAAATTCCATTTTTAGTATATATATATACTCAGATTGCCAGGTCTGTTTACTGGTCAGGGTAGCTTAACCATAATAACCATGCCTGGGTGCATGAGCAATGCACTGACCGAATTTCATAACTTACTGTACATTTTAGAATCTTAACGAACACATAAAATATGCATATATACAAACTATATTACAGATTGTACACACTACTGTAGTTGATAAATTCTGATACAACAACAGATCTGTATTTCATCAGCAAGTTTACTACAAAACCACCCAATTACTAGCTGTGCTTTATAGTGTACAGTAACTGACTGTGCATTCTTAGCTTGAAGCCATTTCAGGGTCAGTCTGTGCCAAATCACACAGGGAGATGCCCCCCATTGGACCATTCCACAATTTGAATTTACCTACTTACAGCTGTAGGGTTGACTTGGAATTTTGCCAGTTCACCAAATGAGAAACTTGGAAGGTCTCATCAAGAAGCACCCAGTGGGAGGAGAATTACGCTCCTTTTTTTGAAGTCTTAATTCTTGACAAAGTTTTGTTTGACTTTTGAACTTCTGCAAAAGCATGGGATAGCACTCACTTGTTTAATATTTAATTCAAATCCAATTTTAAGGATAGATACAAACACACTATTGTTCTACATGAGGAGCTCGAATGTTGAGTGTTCTAAACTGACTTCCAACCAATGCGGGCCAAGGATGATGAGAGATGTAGAAACACTCCATTATAAGCTTCTCAGCTTTGAATACAACAGCAATCACACACAACTGGACCAAGACTATAAACCAGTGAAGCACTGTTCAAATATTCTCCTCCCTGTCACACTATGTACAATCATGGAGCGATAAACAGATAGCTCCATGGTACAATACAAGTACTACATCATAGGATGCTGTTTTATCTATGTATGGAAGCCTCATTATTCACTGACAAAAAGCTATTAACCAAGATTTAACAATGGTGCCTGACATAGAAAGAAACTGTTTAAAGTAATCCTTCATTTGAAATAGTGTATTCAAACATATCCACAGTAAAGAGGATTTAACCTTTTACAAAGAGGACAGTGGAAGTAACCAATACCATAGTATGCTCAGGAAATAATTATTAGAGCAGTTCCTCCTTCTCCCTAGATTCCATTCCACCTGTTTTATTGATGCATTTTGTGTTTGGGTGGCTGGTTCACCTATATGTTTACGATTGGCATTCTTCTCTTTGTCAAAATTCTCTACTAATCTATACAAACTGTAGACTTTAAATACTGCCTACTCTTGTGATCTTTCCAGACTAGTGAAATTAAACCACCATAATACTGCTGTGCACTTGGTACGACCTATGTACTTTGCACTTTCCCAACGTTACAATTTACAGTTCTACCAAAGGCAATCTTTAAAGCTTACATTTACATTAAATGCTGTGATTTCACCTTTTTTTTTTTCTAAAGAAAGTTAGAAATTACAGAATATACATATATAAGCACAGTACTTAGTGTAATGACTTTCAGGGGCGTAGCCAGTATGTAGCACTGTAGGCCCAGGCCTACAGGGCGTAGCCAGTATGTAGCACTGTAGGCCCTGGCCTACAATTTTTTGGCCAAGCTATCTTTTTTTTAAAAACACCCATAATTCAAATCCATAAGCTTGCTGGACGAGTTTAAGAGTCTAGACAGGAAAAACTATTGAAATGAACGTAGCCAGAATATGGCTAAATTAGGTGACCTATTATTCTGTCATCTAGGCTGTCATTTCTATCGCGTGCCGTTTCATTCAACACTCTACCCGACGAAAAAGACTAGGATCCGATCTTGTCAGTTTTTTAACAACTAGTTAAGACTAACCACCTTTCAGCAGTTGCCGAAGGGCAACTGCTGAAAGGTCTTTCAGTGCAATGCGCAGAATAAAAAACTACATGCGTTCTACAATGAATGAAGAGAGACTCAGCGATTTGGCACTCATGCAAATCCACCAGTGGCGTAGCCAAGGGGGAGGGGGCGCTCCGCCTAGATAGTACTTGCGACAGCCCCCATGAAAGCTTGTCGCCCCCAGTCGCCCTCCCACTTGGATTTTGGGTGTCGAAAAAAATTACATGTGCGAAAAATATATCATTGGTCTGAATGGTCTCGAATCTCCATGATGACCACTCATGAACGACCCTTCGACCGCAGTCGCACATGCAGTCGCGGCGGATAGCTTCCTTCGCCTATAGTATGTCCGGAGACATTTGTGGCATCGTTCCTATAGGCCTATATCTGAGGCCCTGGGGTCATTCCTTGACCGACTTGGTGCAATATAATGTGGCCATTTCGAAGTAAATTTATTCACAGATTGTTAGTTGTCATGGGTTTGAAAAAATGAGGGGTATTCTATCCTGAAACATAGGGCAAAATGGGGCTGGGAATTCCAGTTCGCTGCATCATTTGTCAACTTGCACTCGGTTCTAATGTTGATGTCAATTGGAATGGCTAATAACAGAAATAATCCACCAAAAATTAAGGCCGCATGAATTTTATTGCAGATTTCCTGAGTGACGAATTTGTTATTTTCTCCCGAAATCACGCAACTAGATGGCTGTTATCCAGCCTGGCAAGTGCCATCTCCAGCGATCTGGCAGATATTGAAATCTGAAATTTTCTTGGTATGCTGCGCGCCAACCAATGGTGGCGCTCCGCCTAGATAGTACTTGCGACCGGAATACTCGAATCAATTACAGCCCCCCCCCCCACGTTTCAAATCGGATTGAAGCCCCTGCTTACAAGGCTTGGGAAGTGTCAAATGTTGCCGACGATCTAGGGGGCCTTTAAGCTAAAAATTTTAGGAACGCTGAGCTCCAACTCATGGTGGCGCTCCGCTGATATAGAAGCAAGCCCCCCTCCCATCGCACTGAAAAAATCCTGGCTACGCCACTGACATCCACAGAGACTTTGCAATTGACGTTGATGCTGTGCTGAAGAAATTTGCATCAGATGGCAATCGTCGGATAGCTCTCGCCTTCTCTTATTAGGCTAACTTAAACATTTACTAGTTACAGTTGTATCAAAGACAATTACTGGCTATAGTTGTATCAAAGACAATTCTGGCCTATCTTTGTATCTTCAAGTATCAGAAGTTGAAAAGTAAGACTACTCTGTACATGTACCTTGCTAATTTTAAATACATTATGTAGTATTGCATTATGTACTATTTTAACTCGTTTGTTTTTGGGTTTAAAAGTGATATTGAATGAGGTGTCTCAAGTTAGCATGAGGCCAGGGAACCAGAATGAACACTCGGGAAGGGCCATTTCCGGCCATCTGGGGGGTTTGTAAAACCAAATATTTTCTTGTACGCTCCGCGCCAACCGATGGTGGCGCTCCGCTCAGATAGTCGTGCCTACAACTTAGAAAATCCTGGCTACGCCCCTGACTTTGTTTTGAAAAAGTCTTCTTGTTTTAATAATAATCGTTATCTCAAAGCGATGCTCGAATCACAAAAAAATGGATGTTGTACAATTAAACTTGTGGACTGAATCGATAAGCTTGCTACAGTATAGAACTCAGATTATGTCAGATACTAATCTACAGTATGCTGCAGAAATTCTTTGGGCCCAGGGACATGCTTCTGAGCATGTTTAATAGGTTTCCACAGTGATTAAAATTCTTCAGTAAAGCTATTGATACAAGGTGTTGTTCTCACAATGAGCCAGTGCTTTAATTCCTTGGAGAAGTAATTAATCACTAAACTTGTGCAATCCAGAACATGTCTTGCTAAATGAACTAGGATTTCTGTCTACATCAAACTTCCTTGATTACTTACAGTAGATCTACAGAATAAAATATTTGTACTTATACATAGTCTAACCTGAACCTACAGTGAGTGCATAAAATGTCAAGCATTTGATTCATTCACCTTTAGGCACTAATGGAGATTAGCTCAGCGCACAAGATCTCAAATGAAATGCAAATAGAATAACTGTCTATCAAGCACAGAGCTGTACCATCCTCAAAGATCTGCTTACATAAGTGACTTGCCTAGCCC
>JAIPMN010037742.1:0-12698 GCA_020650975.1 Apostichopus californicus
GTCTTTGATTTTCAAGTTTTTGGTTTGTAAAAGTTTACGTTTTTAGCTGCAATGAAAAACAATCCTTTGAAATATTTAGAAAACACCCTTCTCCTCAACACCCTTATTCAAAATCATCTCAAGTACATAACTACTATGCAATAAATAATTTAAAATCCTCTCTAGATAAGCTAGACTTTTCCAACTGGGAAGAGGCTCTGGCAGAGGAAAGGGGGGAGGCGCCAATGTTTAGGAACTCGGTGGCTAGAGGGCGTGCGAGTCAAACTCCCAAAGAATAGTTCTCTACCTGGGAAAAGCCCAGCCACTGGGATGGGTTTTTCCTTTTCTCTGTTTTCTTTAAGTTCTCATCCTGGGAGGGTGGGATTGCCAGGTCTGGAGCAGCCTCCTAGTATTTAAGCTTCCCCTTGTTGTAGTTTTTAAAGCTTCCATGCTGTGAATACTGCTATTGTTTTCTATACCCTTACAGTTGCTAACTTGCAGGATTCGTACTTCGTACAGCTCAATTAGGTTTGTCGCCCCCCTGACAGTGATCTTTCTGTCAATGTTGTGTATATAGTTTATCAAACTTCATCAATTTATTGACAGACATGATGTAATATAATATAAAATATTCAAGCTTTAGTTGATTACATAACTCAGTCAGCCCCTTGTCTCCTTGTGTGTTGCTTTTCATTGCCAAAGATGTCATCAAGCTTGAATTAAGAAATAATATGATCTGTCTTGGTATGTGTTTATAGGTTGATGGAAGAAGAGGCCTATCATTTCACATCTGATGGATGTTACTTTTCCATCAATGAGAGGCCTTCAGTAGCTGATCTCAGAAAGGATTTCCCCTGCCCACCGAGAAACAGGTATGTAAACAATTTAATTGGAAGAAAGCTAAATTATAAAGCATGGAAGTAATAGTTTTGTGGGACTTTAAATTTATAATTTTTTTTATATTTGAAGTATTTTCATTGAAACACAATTTCAAATGTAAAGTTATTTTCATGGAAGCAGACCATGTTGTAAGCAAAGAGACTTGGAACAATTCATTTCATGACAGGTTCTTCAAATAATTCCTGAGTAAGTATGTATGTATGTGTGTGTATGTGTGGTGCAGTTGTGTATGTCTGCATATATCAAAACAGGATTTTTCATGTTGAATATTCAATTTCCTCATTAAGTATTCATGATGGTTGATTCAGAAACTATAATAGTGTTCAAAATGTAATATCCCAGTGGATCTGGATCTTAGTACATAGTTCCTTTCTGTGTCAACGTCAAAATAAGACTTCATGAAGGCAGACCAACTTAAAATTGATCTCAAGGATTGGGCTTTTTGATAGGTCTATCTATGTGTAGGGATATGTATGTATTTTAGATCCTCCTGCAAGCAGGAACTCGCGGAGAAGCTTCGTGGGCTTATCAAAGCCGCAAGCTGACCGAAGTCAGTCTCTTAGATTCATATTTAATGTTCATGATTATGAATTGTCAATTGTCAACAACTCTGTAACTGGACAACATACATTAATTTTGGAGTGACTCAAACTGGGGACCTTATGATTGGAAGGCACCTGCGTTAACCACTGAGCTAACACTCCACAATGGATATAGCACACCACAATTGATATGCACTAGTTTATTTGCAATTTCAACCCTCCAAACTAGTGTAGGGATATGCACTAGTTTATTTGCAAGTTCGGCCCTCCAAACTAGTGTAGGGATATGTATTAGTTTATTTGCAATTTGGCCCTTCAAACTAGTGTAGGATATGCACTAGTTTATTTGTAATTTCATCCTTCCAAACTCCATGAAGTTGCAGATAAGAAACCAGAAAAAGTTTGTGGTCAGGACCATTGACAACATTGTTCACAAGAAATCTAAGATGTTTGTTATATTAAAAAATGTCCGTTTTTTTTCAATTAACTTGTCCTGCGGAAGTTTATCATCAAAAGTTCTATGAGGTAATAACATGTTTCATTTGTAACGTTTCAAAGATTTTGACTGATTTCATGCATTTTTTGTAGTAAGGCATTGCAGTTAGTGAAGTTAGGCATTGAAGAGAACAAATGGACGATTGCAGTGTATCCTGTGAGGCCTGTACGGAGACCAGGTACAATCAGTTAAGTTCGATCCTCACTTTTCAAACATCTTAGATCCTAGCATGTGTTATATTTTGTGATTTGCCTGCTATTACTGTACTAGATTGAATATTTATTTCAGTATGTGACATATGACGTTACAAGTATTTATATTTGCTTGCATTTCATTTGTATATTGTAGGTGATCTCCGTCTGTAGACAGCGTCTTGCCATACTATATCGCCCCCCCCCCCCATGGATGTCAACACCAGACTCCTCTAACCACCTGATCCTTCACATATAAACAATGTCCTATCAATTGCCAGGTGAAGTGTTTATAGAGTTATATAACAACAGTGTATGTTTCAATTATCAAGGAGACTTCTCTGCATATGCTGGTCTTCTCTACTGCTTTCAAATGCTAGCTAATGGCTAACTTGATCAATTGTCTTGCAGTCTTTTCTTGTTATAGTTTTGCCTTCTGTTTCACAACTCCTCAGAATTTTTGTGTCTCATTAACGTAAATATTAAAGTCACTCACTATTTTATTTAAAGGCAACAATGAATTATGAGATCCTATTTTTGATCAACAGATAACTTCTGGAGATGAGTCGAACAACCCCAATGTTGGATGCTTCTTGGCCAAAGGATGTTTTTCTCATCAACTTGAAAGCAGTTGCTACATATTTGATAGATAGTGTTCAAAGTAAAAAGTCTGCTAAAGCAATAGTGAACAAGTACAAAGAAGTCATTCTCACTCTTACCAATGACCAAGCTAAAGGTAAGTTTTGCTGTTCTGTCTTGTTTATCTTTATGGGAATGACATGTTATCGATATATGCTTCCAAGAAGTCAGCCATCAACAAAGGTTGGATTTTCCGGTAGATATATTGAAGTTGCATAATGGATGTGTCATCAATGGTCAGCAAACTTGCTGTAATATTATGTTACTACTGTACCAATGGACATAGCTCAAATTGGTTACAAGATGAAATTATATTATTGATTTATTTATTGATTGATTGATTGATTGATTGATTGATTGATTGATTGATTGATTGATTTATTTATTTATTTATTTATTTATTTATTTATTTATTTATTTATTTATTTATTTATTATATTTATTTATTTATTTATTTATTTATTTATTAATTTATTTATTGTGTATAAGATTTCTTATACATTTGATATTGGAACTTGTACAAATATGTGCCATAAGATTTGTTTTTCTATTTTCTGACACCAATGAAGCGAACCGCGGATTGCGGGGGAAATTACCAGATTTAGGGTCCTTCGCTTCAAACTCACAATTGATAAATGAGGATGCAAGAGTGTTCTTGCGTTGAAACAACGGCTACAATTTATTACAAGCTCTAAATGATAAATATACATATGAATAAATCATGATACATGATAATATAAATGGCTTAATGAACTCCTTAGACCTTACTGCATAACCTAATTAAATCTCGGGGAAAACCTATACTCAATACTACGTAATATTAATACAACATGAATACAATTAAAGAATGAATACCCGCAATACTGTACAAAATGTATAATGAACATAATGAAATAATCTGCACTTCGAAATAATACAATAAATTTGTCAACAGACGAGGACTTTTACCACCTCAATAATAGCCTGCAGGGCAACCCATGCCAGCTGCAACCATTACAGGAATTTCCACCATACTGTTCCTAGACAGTAGGAATTTTCACCCCCTGAACCCACAAACTCTCAAGAGTCTTGTCGCTCTATAGCTATCCACAATGCCTGACTAAGATTCAAGGACAATCTCTGAGACAAAACTTTAAGCAACAGTAACAAATGATGTTCAAAATACAAAATCAGTATATACTCTTTAAACAGCAAGCAGTACAATACTAGACAGGTACAATAATCAACTGTCAATACAACGAATCTGTAAAACCAAACTACAGTATAATAGTACACAATAGCACCCACGTGCTTGTAGACGCTGGCCGGAGTTAAATTAAAGTTAATATCAGGGACCTGCCACTGGCAGTCACACTTGGAAAACTATAAAGTAAACGGAATAATATAATAAAGACGACACAGTCCGTGCGTTACTTTAACAAAATATATATCCGTATGCACTCGTGGTCTACACAGAAGTCCTTGCCTCAGTTTACAGAGGCAAGACTTTTACATAGTTCATTGTGAATTGGGTATAAATAGTTGGCAAGCTTTTAAAATAGTTAGTCAAATGAGCTAGTTGCCTTTAACCCAGTCGTTTATAATTGAATGCAGTTTTCAGTCGTTATTTTACTTCCTACAGGTATAATAACAGTATATCTCAAAATTGAACTGCAATAAAAAAAATTGATATATAGTTAAGTCATCTCTTGAAGCTAAAGCAGACAATACTGGGTTGATATATATTGCCAAAAGCAACAAACGAACATGACAGATAATAAACATTCACAATGTCTATAGATACAACAAACATGCATTATAGACATGTTACAACAACAGGAGTACAAAAGAAAGCAGTAGATAGCATCCAGGTTACAAAATATAGCTACAAACTAAACAAATGCCATTGCAGAGTTAAGACTATACATATGACATTGTAGAGTTAAGACTATTTATATGACATTGTGGAGTTAAGACACAATATATGACATTGCAGAGTTAAGAATATACATATGACATTGTAGAGTTAAGACTAAACAAATGACATTGTAGAGTTTAGACTAAACATATGACATTGAAGAGTTAAGACTAAACATATATGACATTGTAGAGTTTAGAATACACATATGACATGGTAGAGTTAAGACTAAACATATGACAATGTAGAGTTAAGAATAAACAAATGACATTGTAGAGTTAAGACTATACATATGACATTGCAGAGTTAAGACTATACATATGACATTGTAGAGTTAAGACTAAACAAATGACATTGTAGAGTTAAGACTATACATATGACATTGTAGAGTTAAGACTAAACATATATAACATTGTAGAGTTTAGAATACACATATGACATGGTAGAGTTAGGACTAAACAAATGACATTGTAGAGTTAAGACTAAACATATGACATTGTAGAGTTAAGATTAAACATATGGCATTTTAGATTATAAGCTATACATATCACATTATAGAGTTAAGACTAAACATATGACATTCTGGAGTTAAGACTAAAATATGGACATTGTAGAGTTAAGACTAAACAAATGACATTGTAGAGTTAAGACTAAACATATGACATTGTAGAGTTAAAACTAAACATATGACATTGTAGAGGTAAGACTATACATATGACATTGTAGAGTTAAGACTAAACATATGACATTGTAGAGTTAAGACTAAACATATGACATTGTAGAGTTAAGACTAAACACATGACATTGTAGAATTAAGACTAAACACATGACATCGTAGAATTAAGACTAAACATATAACATTGTAGAGTTAAGACTATACATATGACATTGTAGAGTTAAGACTAAACATATGACATTGTAGAGTTTAGACTAAACATATGACATTGTAGAGTTAAGACTAAACACATGACATTGTAGAATTAAGACTAAACACATGACATCGTAGAATTAAGACTAAACATATAACATTGTAGAGTTAAGACTATACATATGACATTGTAGAGTTAAGACTAAACATATGACATTGTAGAGTTAAGACTAAACATATGACATTTTAGAGTTAAGACTAAACATATGACATTGTAGAGTTAACACACTTCCCCCAAAACACTGCTACATTTGAATCGATGGACATGACATTTTATTTAGACAAATGTGTGTTCCTTACAACAAAACTACACGGGAAAAAAAGAAGCATTTCTTAGAATAACTCTTTGATTATGTCCCTCAAAGTAGAGGTAGAAATCTAGGTATTGCGTTATTTCAGGCAGTATTTGGGTTAAAAGTAACATTACCTCTATCTATCTCTCTATGCTCAAAATATATATATATATTAAAACTAGTTCATATCCTTACTACAAGATTCTGCCAGATGGGCAAGGAATCAAATTGCTATTGTCATGGGAAAGACCATTGCTTATAGATTGGAACATGTGATAATCATATACAGTATCAAGTCAAAATGCTCGGTGTATAACCATGGAAGCCAATTTAGGTCATGTGCGGGAAAGAGTTAAAGCACTTCGATATGCTTTGATTTCCTGGCATTTTCGTCCTTTGCTAGTATGGGTAAATTTTTGTCCCTTCTGCAGTATTTGGGCAAGGAATTAAAAATGACAGATGAAAAGTCAACAGTTTGAAAAAGTTCCAAGTGGGCAAACTTGACTTATTTCAGTGGAAGTAGAATCACACAGGGTTTTATTATGACAGTAATTGTAGGGAACTGACTTTTAACAAATTCAAGACCTGGAATGAAATGCCTTTTACTTGGGGTTGGCAAGACTTTTAGTTAATGTTTTATTGTTCAGATGCTTGGCTTGATGATCAATTGCATTGTCTAATTATTCTTTTGTTTTATTGTGTGACTGTACCAAACTGAACAATGTGTTGAATTATTTGTACTGCTTGCGTGACTCGTTATGCATGGGAACATGTAACTAAGTGTTCTCCCACAGATTGGCCAATTAACAAAGCACATTCATTTGCAGGGTTTGGTATTCTTAGTTAGTAAAAGTACTTAAGAAACTATAAATATAATCTATAAATATATAGTTTTTTTCCCCCATAAATTTTGGGCATTGTTTTTTTGTGGTCAGGTTTCTTTCCGTTTAAATTATGGTCTAATTGTTAGTACAATAACAATGAGTAATCTATTAAGCTGCCCCTGTATTACTCCCGTGGCAGAAATGCTTTCTAAAACTGAATCAGTTATTTCAGTTGGAAAGAATACAACTTCAATGATGAGTTTTTGTCACACTGATGTACACAGATCACAAGCAGGGCTTGTTTGGGCAATTTTGCCCTCCTGTCCTCCACCCTAATTTGACCCCACCTTTTTTGCCTCCGGCCCTTCCATCCCCCATCACTTAATACATTATCATTATATAGCTGGATTTAATTTGATTGTAACCCATTTGAAATCTAGGGTTGAAATACTTCATTGACATGTTCACTTTTTGCTGTCTTCATTAGCCATATTTTTCATTAATTTCTGCTTACACATTAGCTCAGTATGGAGCAGCTCCCATTGTGACCTTGATTTGATAAGTGTACAGCAATTTTACAAAACATATCTTCTCATATTTCAACTTACTAATATTTGAAAGTCCTACTAAATGTTTTGGTTTAAATTCTCTACATCAGTATCAAAGAGAAGCTTAAAGGACTCGCCTCAGCAGAAAGAGGCTCGAAGGAAGTCCCAGAAGGTGGAGCAAGCAGCCGCTACCTTAGCTGCTTATATCAAGGAAAATGGCAATGCTTGTATTCCAATCAGGATGAAGCTGCTATTCTCTGGTAAGTCTTAAGCAAACATTTAAAAATATATATAATAATAACATATATAATAACATATGTAATAATATAAGATAACAACATCACCTGTAATACTCTCAATGGGTCGTTGTTTACAGATATTGCTCATGGCTTATAAATCAAAACTTGTATGATTATTGATAAAACTTGACAGAAATAATGAAAGGTCAAATCAGACAGGATATCCACCTTACTGATGAAGGAGGGTTGTAAGAGGCGGGGGGAGGGGGGGGGTGGAGTTTGCCCTTATGTGACCAGTGGTAGCTTTTAAATAAAAACAATCTTGAAGATCATTTATTTGCTCTTGTCTAGCTTGTTATGATTATTCATGTGACTGTAATCATATTTTAACTAGTTTCTTATCATAACTTACATATATATGTATCGTGTATCAATGAATCATAACCTATCTTGATGTAGCTTGGCTGCTATAGTTTAAGGTAAAATCTGACAAGAGGCAAAGTTCTGTGCTTTGACATGTATGGTCAAATTACTGTGTATATCTGAACCATTATAAATGTTGGTTTTATTTATGGTTATTGTTTTTTTGTTTGTTTGTTCAGGCCTTAAATCTGTAACCAACCGGCTGGATAGACCTGTGCCTGGTATTGAGGATGTCTTCATCACAGTAGCAGCAGATGGTCCTCTCATGTCCGAGGAGCTCCACAGAGAAGTGAACCCCCTGGTCATCAAGGTAGCGTCCGCTTCTGACCTCCCAACGACGCCCCTCTCTCTGGATGAATTGAGCCTGAGGTGTCAGCCGGTCTACACAGAGTACAAGTTCCATGAACTCCCTGAACATCACAGCAGTAGGAAACCAAGAGCCAAGAATGTGTACTGGGAAGATCTTAATGTTGTGTTATTAGGTAAGTCCAAGTATAGCAACCTCAGAGAGGGAAGACAATGAGGTTAGGGGAGAGGAGGATGGGGGGGGGGGGTTATGGTCGTTGGACTTATTTGCTTCCCCTTCTGTCCTTCGTAATAATTTGGAAAAGTTTCTAATTTCTGAGTAAGTTTATTTCCTTGTCCTTAAACTTAAAGTTTTCTTGTATGTTTGCTTTGGTCACTATTTGCTGATTCTTGGAAACTTAAATCTCTTAATATTGCTTTTCGTGAGCCTGATGTTTCAAATTTCTTATTTAATATCAAAGATAAAGTAGACAATTGTGACAACTTGTTGAGCTGCTTATGTGTTACTAGTAATAAATGTTATCATCAGAGGAAATCACTATCACCACTGGTAGATCTCTCTACCTTGGCGCAATTGTAATTACGTTATACCCGATGGTATGCCAGGGCACCATCATTGGGCGTCTGTAAACAAGGATAAACTATCGATAGGTAGGTCAAAGTTCACCAGCCATGGTGAACTTTACAAAATAACTAACTAAATAACCAACACAAATGAAGCTTCCATTCAGAAGGTATAGTCAAGATTATGCTACAGCGTTTGAGACAACCCACGTTGTGCGACTTATGTGAGATAGATACCTTGTGTGGCAGGTCAACCTTTCCTGGTGCAACTTTCTTAGTTGGCAAAGCTTTTGTAAATCAAATAATACAAATTTGGTTCATAAAGAGGTCACCTCTGGTAGTGTTAAAACCAGCAATGCAGTCTAGATTACAGTCACAATGCTGATATAACATATCTACATATATATGAATCTTATATCAATCAGGCACCATTCCTCAAGGAGAGCTATTAGAGTACCTCAGAGGACCACCCTTGGAGATACATCTACACGACAGAGACAGGAAACCAGAGGATGTCAAAGCCAAACCGTTACTCTTTGGAGCCGACATGGAGGATGATAAAATTAGCAATGTTGGCATGGTAACCAGTAAGTAATCTGCTTTATTTTACTTTCTTTTCCAGTAGTCTATTGTAAGCAATCAAACACATATTAGTATAACGAAGGCTGTTTTTGTTTAGACGAATACCAATTCATCCAGGCGATTAATTTCCTGACTGAGTAATATACAACAAATATTATACAACCGAGTGAACAATTTGCACGGTAAATTAAGAGCGGAAATTTAGGCCGTGGCCCAGATCTCTGATATCAAAAGTTTCCGTGGGAGATAAATAAGTAAATGACCAAAAGCAAGAGCAAACGGTTTAAAATTTAAGCACATCCTCTGTGCTGTTAGCTAAATATTTAAAGTATAATAATGAATTCATAATGTCTGCATTACTCTGACCGCAAAATATCCAAATCAGCTCTTTTCATGCAGAAATTTAAAATATTATTTATCATTCAATGGATCGAACACTTTTCATCTACAGGCAAACGAATCATTCACAATCCATTTAAGGGACACAATAAACCCTGGGATCCGTACGGGATAGCTAAATTTGATCTTTCACCTCTCCTCCTCGGTGAGAGAACTCTCTTCCTGACATCGCCCGTCCATAACTGTCCAATCCCTGACCAGCTCGGGAGATACGGAGCCGACGACAGGTTGATTGGAGTTCAGAATGCCGTCGATGGACCAAGTAAGTAATAGTCCTTCTCTTATTAGCCCAGGGCTCCCAATGTCAAGCTACAAGGAGACTAGGCTGTAGGTATTCAGTATGATGAATTAGTATTTCAGCATGGTGAAATTTCACTGTTTGCAGTGTCAACTTTAAAAAATCCAACATTTAACCTAATGCTCTTGATTCTCTCCTCCCCCTCGCCTCCCCTTCCCCCCCTGACCCCATCAACGTGCAATGTCCAAATGGCGGAGCAGGATGGACTAGCAAACAGTTTTTCTTTTAATGTACTATGATTTGATTTGTTTACAGAGGATGAACCATTACCTGCTGGACACTACATCGATGCAGGGACTCAGATGAAGGTCAAAGTTCAGGTAGCCTACCCTCTCACTAGTCCAGCAGTATTGCAGAGTAAACCACCAATGACTACTCCACTAGAGGTATGTAATACCCTGTACAATCAATTGTACTCCATTGTAAGGTACTCCACTAGAGGTATGTAACACCCTGTACAAACAATTGTACTCCATTGTAAGGTACTCCACTAGAGGTATGTAATACCCTGTACAAACAATTGTACTCCATTGTAAGGTACTCCACTAGAGGTATGTAATACCCTGTACAAACAATTGCACTCCATTGTAAGGTACTCCACTAGAGGTATGTAATACCCTGTACAAACAATTGTACTCCATTGTAAGGTACTCCACTAGAGGTATGTAATACCCTGTACAAACAATTGTACTCCATTGTAAGATACTCCACTAGAGGTATGTAATACCCTGTACAAACAATTGTACTCCATTGTAAGATACTCCACTAGAGGTATGTAACACCCTGTACAAACAATTGTACTCCATTGTAAGGTACTCCACTAGAGGTATGTAATACCCTGTACAAACAAATGTACTCTATTGTAAGGTACTCCACTAGAGGTATGTAATACCCTGTACAAACAATTGTACTCCATTGTAGGGTACTCCACTAGAGGTATGTAATACCCTGTACAAACAATTGTACTCCATTGTAAGGTACTCCAATCATACTTATTTAAGGTACTCCAGATCTCCTGGTTATAATTAAATGTTTATTAAAGTGTAGTTTAATTAGGCTGGCTTAAGTCATTCCACTTAAAGATATTTCAATCCCAGTTTAAGGTACCCCCCTTGAGCATCATTGAATGTACACCATTACCAGGTACTCCAGTTGACAAATTCTCAGTTGAATTATGTACCCCAGTTGAAAGTACTTCAAGAGAAGCCTCACTTAATTAAGGTACTCAACTAATGGTAATCCAGTTTAACATACTCCAGTTTCGTGTCCATGTGTATCAACTATTATTAAGTCTTGTTTAATCATGTGAGGAGTGTGATCTATATTTGGGCAATGGTTACAATGGTATGAATAAATTAATAATAGTGTAAAGTGAACCCTGAAAAAAATTTCCCTGCCCTGTACAAATGCTGCTGTTGCTACATAGGGTATGCTACATATCAATTCTTGCTTCCAAAGGAAATAAAAGTTACAAAACATGACGACTTCTTTGGAAATACCCTCAGATTACCGTCAATTGTGAAGTGTAGCATGAACATCTCATTATCGGATGGAACCTATGTTATATCGGGGGTTGATAAACCCATCGGATTGTAAGATTTATCACGTAATCCTGAAAGGAAACGAGATTAATTACTTGCCTGGTAATATTTAATCTGGCTTTAAGTCTATATTGAAAGGGTTCACTTGTTGCCCAGGGATCCAGATCTCAATGGACTTAGCTACTTAGAAACAGAACACAGGAGGAATTAGTGAAAAATGTTTGGAATAGTTTTTCAAACTACCGGGATGTAAGATTCTTAACATTGCTTGCCTGGAATCTTGTGGGTTTCCTGGTAAAACGATCGGGGTTTCTGATTGGACGGTCGATACCAGAGACATTAGTTTTGTTGTATCGCTCTGTATGAAATCAAGCGGAAAGTGATTCCCTGTGCCGGTTCATCGCGATCCCAGGCACTGATAAGAAAAGCAAAACAGTCTACTCTGGTTGGTTGAGATCATTTCAACAGAATGGGGGGGGGGGGGATAGAGTTAAGGTGGATTTGTCTCTCCCCAAGATTTATGTGGAGAGGTTAACCATTTGTAAATGGTGCCCATTAAGCGGCCCATTGGAACCACCTTGGCACCCCACACCCTCTGTATGATCACAATGATGGCTGTTGGTAGCAAAATTCTTACCTTTTTTGCAACTTTCTGGCTGAAATCCTGCCAGTAGTAGAAATTACCTGGACCTGGTCCACTGGAATTACAGCCTCCTAGATTTGAAACCAACTTCAGCCTGATTCTGATAGTAAGTAGTTGTGCTATGAAGATGTGATTTTCCTGTTTGAATTGAAAACTGACAACGGTTTGTCAGTGTATTACCAATGCGAGAAGATAGCAATTTAGTGTATGTTGAAGCATACAATGAGAACTACTAGATGTTACATCATACTCTGAAAGGTCATCTGCATTTGCTACAAGCAGTTGTTAAAAGAAGAAAGTTGGTAACAAAAAGTCTGTATGATTTAAAGTATTATTTGTAAACAATAAAACCAAATCAACTGACACCATTACAATTTCAGGGTAAAAAGTTCTCAGTCTCAGGGTGGTGATAAAAAGTTTAGTCACATTAAATTCCTAGAATTTCAAGTTGTCGAAAACTCAAATT
>JAIPMN010037746.1:0-10452 GCA_020650975.1 Apostichopus californicus
GTCACTGATACAAGCAAATGGAATTTGATTGTCAGTATAGACGATTTAAGCCCTTAATACTTACACAGTAGAGAATTAGAGCGGACGAGAAGAGAGAAGGCACTTCACAATGTAGCCCACTGTAGCCTAGGCAAAGTTGAATACCCTACGTTAGGATTGTAACACTATAACAGGTCTGTTACAACGTTAGTACAATGTAACGCAATCCGTACGCAACCTTTGGCATGTTAGCCACATGGGCATGCCGCTTTCGCGCAGATCATTCTTAATATCTGGGCTGGCCAAAATTCGATACAGGATTTTGCCATCATAGCTAATGCCTGTGGAAAAGAATTTGTTTTAGTTATTTGGTGTGGAATGATTATGAGGTGACATACTCGTATTAGAGTCAATATCAATCCGCCCAAAAGTTCTCCAATCCCAGGAAAAGTGCCAAAATGCAGTAGGACATCTTTATGGATAAGTTATCAGTTAGGATTTGGTGTTTTGTCGCGTGCATGTGAATAGCATGAATGGAAGTACATGTGCTGCAAACATTTGGGTCAACTGAGGCAATGTTAGACCCCTTTAGGCCTCCCAGGAGCAGCGTACGTATATTGTTTACTACTAATTAGTGAAGAGGGTTATTTACAAGTGACGAAAACTACAGGCTCTGATATGTAAGTTAAAAGAAGAAATTTTCGTTGAGTTTTTACGATTGATATGTTAACAATAAAATCAATTTAGCCGTGAAGGAGTAATCCAGAGAATTAATATATTTTACAAGTTTAATATCTTGATAACCACAGTAGCAAATTATCAAATCGTAATCGACCTGCGATGTCCATCGCCGCTGTGTTGTGGGTATTGACCGTAGCTGTATGTACTGACTGTATACTAGTGTCTAATTATAACAACTCCCTGGTCTAATTACCGACGGTAGCAAGCAGTGTATGTATTTGCTGGGATCGATGGTGGTGTCTAACACTTCTGTTAAACCTCATTCGAAACTAGGTCAGATTACCGGCATTAGACGTTTCTTTTTGCGCGAGTCTCCACACCCTTTAATGTTTCATTGGACTTTGGTTTACCAAGTCTAAGCTTCTTTATAAAGTCATTCTTAAAGACAAAGAGCAGGAAATACTGACTAAGAAAATACGAATAGTAACACACAAGATAGGAAACGAATAAACAGCTATTCTTTCATGAAAATTTTCTAAAAGCAATGTAATAGAGTCACTCCTTATACGAAAACACCCATCCGCGCTACCTTCCACCTCAGTGTCACTGTCATACCGTGAATTTGGCCAAACCGGTTGGACTGGGTCCAGGCCACGAGACCGCGAAGATCCACGAGACCGAAACTATTACTAGGCCCCGCGAGACCGAAACTATTACTAGGCCTATAATAGTGGTAAGACAAATATTACTACCGGTAATATTACGTTGATAAATCACGTAATTTAAACTAATTTACAGCCATTTCTTTTCATAGTGGATACCAGTGACTTGCGCAAGGGGGCTGGGGCGGCTTGCATTGATACTAGGCCTCAACCAGTGGCGTAACCAGAGGGGTGGCAGGGGGCGAAAGCCCCCGCACTCAAAAGTCTCGCCCCCCCCCCCCCCGCCCACGCTTTCGTCGCATATGGTTGTTAAGGTTTAGGTCCTCTAATTACCAGGCTGCGTCTCTTTTATCAAAAAGACACATTTTGAAACTTTTCAGTGAGAAAATGCATGCAATTTTTCCGAAAAATGTTTTGTTCAAACAGTTGTTTCTTTCTTTATTGCTTTCTTGTTGTTGTTCTAGTATGTGCACGGAATCATAAAATGGTGTCATTTCAGGCTCCGGTCACTTGGCTCGGACCTTCAGTCTGGCCGGGCTAACGATAGACCATCCATAGACCATCGGTCTCGCGGACCATCGGTCTCGCGGACCTTCGGTCTCGTGGAATTCGCCCGTTTGACTTGCCCGTTCTGTGAAAGCCTAGCACGTATATAATGTTATAAAAATAAAATGTTTAAGATGGCAATCGTTCACGCGTGCGAAGCAAAAAGCTTTGATGCCCAGTTAATTCACAATACCTCTGCATGCTTAATCGCAAGAAAAGCGGAATGCACTGAATGATGAGAAATAAAGACACCGTATTTCCTTTCGAATTGAATATATTATTATGCAAACTAAATCATAAACTCTATAGTATGTACAGTCAATGATTGATAAATACAGTAGTTAGAAAATATGGACACTTAAAATGGAAGCAAGTTCATATCAAGAAATATCAAAACTTTTGATATTGAACGCTTGAAAACTCCATGGCACATTTTTACAGGTATTCACATTGTGCATCCTTATGTAGGTTATTCTGTAAGTTGATTATACGGTGTAAATCCGAATGTCAACAGTACTAAATTCCACTCCCGCCATTTCCATAACTGATATAACTAACGTCATGCTACACAACATCAGACGACGTGACGTGACGTGACGTGACGTGACATGACATGACGTAATATAATATAAAATATTTCAATGAATATCACTTTGACATAATGTTTATTTTAATCAGCCTGAAACGATTAGATCTTTCCAAGGCATATATGATACACGATTGCCATGGCTTACTGCGCCCAGGCGCGTAGCCAAAGGGGGGGGGGCGAAGGGGGCGACCGCTCCCCCACCTTTGAGCATATTTTTGTGTACGTTTTTATGATATTGCTAGTAATTTCAAATAGAAAATGCTTAGATGCAACTTGCAAGGCATGGGAAGTGCCATTTCCAGCGATCTGGGAGGCATTTTCGGCCAAAATGTTCTTGTACGCTTCGCGCCATCTTATGGTGGCGCTGCGCTTAGCTAGTTTCCAATGCCGAATCTACGGCTCTGATAATTTGCCTACAGGTTTGACCCTCCCTTGGCAAATTCCTCGCTACGCGCCTGACTGCGCCATTTAGTGTACCGTACGCTATGGCGAACTGAGATATTGCAATAGCATCAGATATCACAAATCATGAAGTTTATGTTGTGGCATACCTCGCATGATTCGCCATAACTTGAATTCTTCGTTGGGATTAAATACAATTTATTAATACAATTAGCAATGAAAATAAAATGGATGAAAATGCCGTACTCTTGTCCTTCCACATCTTTACAAATTTCTGAACTCCTGATTACCTCACTATTAGAATGACAGCATTTAATTATAACAACAATTTCTATCATAAATGTTATGTATCGATGTCTTTCGACAGTTTCCATAGCAAAAACGACACGTTTTAAAACTATCAATAAGTTTCATCATTTTCGTTTGATACATTTTTGTCTTGCAACAACCATCAGGTGTGTTTACCCAGCGAGCTAACAGTAACAATAAATTATCTCTTTAACTGTTCTGATATAAAAAAAAATTAAAAAAATATTCGGAGAAAAATATAACATTGTAACGAAAAATGTTGCCCCTTACGGTGATAACACCTTATAAATCTTTAAGTTTCTTCATATTGTGTAATATATAATATGTGATATTTAAGGCACTATATTTTACTGAGTTTTATTCTTCTCATGGTGGCAGGTTATTCACGACGTGAAAAAAAATCACGGACGGCTGAAATTCACTGCGCAATTGCCAAAACGTTGCACAGAAAATATACGCAGCAAAATATTTTCTTCTTTTTCCTTAGTTTTTGCTTTTGTTTTAGACAATTTGCATAAAATTATTGCGTCAAAGTCCTTTGCTTAATCCTTTCTTTCTTTTCACGGACGAACTTTAAAATGACGTCTTTAACTTTCTCGAAATCATCCATATCGTTCCATACGTTACATGAAATTCTACACCAAATCTTCCCATCGAAGTAGAAGCACTTCACGTGAATACCTTCTTCGCATAAATCCTCGGAAAGATCGCGGCAAAATCCTGGATCAGAATACTTGTAGATCTCATTCAGTTCCGATGGGAAGGCGAGCATTCTCATGCAGGGTGCTCTTAATTCTGAACATATTCCTAATTCTCTTGTGTGCCAAGATTTGGAAAGCATGTCAACAGCCTTCGTTAATATGCCAGTACTGCGTGGTACTATGACGTCCTGAAAAGAAATTTAAGTTTCATTCTTGAATTTTTGTTGTTGTAAATGTGTTAGTCAGACAGCATACTACTCAACATGTCGATTGTATTGATATGCTTAGAAACCGATCATAAGATTTTCTCTTTTGGGGCCTACATCTCAATTATAGGAAACACTTTGAAACACAACACACAAGTTAACATACTTATAATTGATACTCGTGTATTATACTTAAAGTACTGCCCAAGGGGAGCAAAACTTGATATTTGATTTGAACGCTAATTTGATGGTGTTTGAAAGTACATGTCTTCTTAAATTGACGTCATCATGAGAGATTGTCGACAAACAGATTCTCACTCAATTTTCGCAACTTACCTGTAGAATACGTCAAGCCAAGCTTCAAGAAGAGTTAAATAATCGCGACTCAGAATGACCGATCTTTCCGAACTTCGATAACTCAAATTACATCCGCACATACAGTGTAGCGGTAACGATTCTTTACAATTCAGTCATGCTTTGTTGTTATATGTTGACTTTCCCTGCGAACTTGACCCGCCAAATTATGTTAGGCCTAAATATCATACGGACGAAGAGTTATTGTTTTATTTTGTTACTTCTTTTCTTTTTGTTCCTTTTCTCTCTTTTTTTGTCTTTTATCTGTGCTCTTGGGATGATTTTGCTCATGTAAGTCCAAAGTAAAACACTCTTTAATGAGATTTCTGCTTTTCTTACCCATAAATCTAAATCGCTTCTGAGAAAGCAATCCAAAATGGTGTTGTAACTTTGCAAAACTTTTTGACTATTCTAGTAGTATTTGTGTCACTCTGTATCCTTAATGCATTGCTTGTGTCAAATTCTGAAACACACAGCAAGGGGATGAAGCTTAAACCAAAATGATAATCATTGAACATTAAAATATAGTTTCATGAAATGTCCTTTTGGACAAATTCCCGATCACATACCGTAATGACTATGTAAAGCCTTCTCAAACCGACATCAGGATAATGGAAGCATACACATAGTGTGTACACGGCATTGTGTATGTCATGTCCCAATTCTCAAGAGAACACGATGTCAGCCAAAGAAATGAATAAATACTGGAACCAGATTGGAAGCCCTTCCATAAATGATTATTTGCCACATAAGCTTTCAAACAGCTTCAATCAAGTGACCAATTTGGATGGAAATTGCTTTAGCACAGTCACGTGTTGCACTGCAGATGGGCAATATTTACTTCATGACAATTTTTGTGGTGGCAGTAGTAAAGTGGTTTTGGCAAAAAGTCACATTAGTCATTCACTTGTAACTTTGAAATATATTATTTTCCTTCAGTGGCAGGTGTGAAAGTGTAAGGTTGATCGATAACGCTTAAGTAGTGAAAACTTAGAAAGTAACTTGCTTTACCTTTGTGGTTTAAGTCAGAGAAATATCACTTTATGATGAAACATGACATTTGGATCCTTTGATCTCCATTAAATTTTATACGGCTAAAAATTAAAATATGTATATAATACAAGTTGAAATTAAAAACGGGTGGCTTCAAATGATCTTTAAAATACGGTAAATACGGTAAATATTTCTATAACTCTATTTTGTTTACTTTGTATATTTATTTCAGCAGAAGTATCATCAAAAATTGGTTTCTCGTTTCATATTTAATCTTGTGAGTTCCAGCAATATATGGTTTCACTTCAAGCAGCTGTTTGAAGGTTCGTAATCCAGATTTCCCTTCCAACAGATTTTAAACGTACATTAGTGTGCAATATTTGAATACTTTGCAGGTTAGGCTTGGTAATTCCACTTCTGAAGGTGTGGTAGGATAGTGTTGAAAACACTTTCTATATAGACAAAGTACCTGCTACAGTATTTTAGACAGTGATATACGGTAGGCAGCATGCACAATCCTATACTTACTAGCACAAACGCTGTACAAAATTGATTTACCTCAAACGATATGTTTTATGTATGTGGTGCATGATGGTTGTTCGTAGGGGGGGGGGGGTGATAGTGAAGGGCTGGGGGAGGTAAGGTTGCTACTTACAATTCCACCAAGCTCTTTATGGAACTCGATAGCATCTTTTACCAAAAAATGAGGAATCAAATCTCTTGTCATGAAAGAGTAAAAGCGCTCTCTGAAGTTGTCCATATACTCCATGTGTGACGTCACTAAAGGACGAAGGGTTGACTGGTGCTTTGGATGGACCCAGAGAAACGCCACGCCTCTGGGAGTCATCAGCCATTTGCATAAATTACCTGAAAAATAATATAATCAATAGCGAAAGTCTCCATAGTAATCGGCGGTTAAGTTATAACACTTATGGGAGTCAACTTAAAAAACTGAAAAATAAGATTTCAGTTCAAATTCGTCATTTCAGGAAACTTTGCCCATTTAGCAAAATCTTGACATTTTCATAATTTTGTACATTCTGCTTCGCATGTGACTACCAGTATGAAGAGTTGTTGAAGAACATGTGTAGTGTTTATTCACTGTCGAATGGAGTTATTATTATTCGACTTATAGAGTTGATAACTTTAGTTCTCGTTCTCCAGCTCTATCTTTTCTTTAAAAAACAAAGCAGTTTCTTTTTAATTAATGTTCGTTTGATTGAAAACAAATTGGGAGCATGTGTTTATTTGAATGATAACCATTCTTTTTTCCTTAGTTATGTTCGGGAAGGTTTTTAAATCGGCGACAAGATAGAAACAACCGGTAGCTTATAGTATAGCAGTCATCAGTCTATTAAGAGCTGCAGTTAACCATTTCATTCCCGAAAATTTCGCCCAATTTTTTTTTCTCATTCGGTCAAAACTTTTTGATTTTGTTTTCTTTTTAATTGTTGTTGACAAAAAAGAAAGAAATAACTAACCTACGTAATAGTCAGCGCCGTATTCCTCTACCCTCAATTGTAATTGTCCGGGAGCGTGCGCACCATCCACCACTACAATGACGTCATGGAGGTGGCATAGATCTATTAACTCCTGTAATGGCATTTGTGTGACAGTATTGCTGGTTATGTGGTCCACGATTGCTATCTTAATCCCCGGGTTCTCCTTCAGAGCCTTAGCGTAGGGCGCAATGATGTCATCTTTACTTCTTATGGGGAATGGTATGTCAATACCAACAATTCCCACTCCTGAGGAAGTAAGAACCATGCACTAGGCTATACGTTTGGTCAAAGTAGGCCTATTGAAGAAAGAAACTTTTATTTAAGTAAAGGTGGAAAAGAAAACGTGGGGGGGGGGGAGGGTGGGGGATTGGAGTTGAATATTGGCTGGAGACGAGTCTGAGACTAAACCCTTGATATTCGTTACATCATTTAACTATGAAATTGTGTATATGTTCGACCGTTTAGTCCAACATTCTCATATATTCAAGATTAACATAAATTTCCATTGTTATAGGAAGTTGTCTACATTAAAACGATGGTCATTAGCGGATTAAAAATAGGGTGGGTTTCTTTAAACTTTTTATATATAACATTATTATTAGCAATTGCTAAATTGTAAATGGTACACGTCAAAGCTTCCCACATTCTAAGAATGCACAATATAAGAATATTAAAGTAATAATGTGTTTATTAGCAATATTATACATATCGGTTTATATACAGCTTGAACCATACCTGGGGTTTCCCTAGCTATGACCTCTACTTGTTTCCAGACAGCAGGATACGTATGTTGATTGACCACAAGAAACTTACCTCCAGGGAAATATTTATGGTTTTTTAAGATGACATTTGTTGCTGCCAATTAAAATAAATAAAAATTATATTTAACACAAATATACTTGACAAAATTAGAAAATATAATAATGTCAGATGTATTTGAAGACCATAATATACCAATATACCGTAGGAAATTATTTTTCTCGTTAGGTGCAGATTTACCATATCCAGCCTGTTGTCCATAAGAATATAGTCTTTTAATCAATGAAGTTTACAAAAATTACTTTTTTACGTTCTCTTATCTGGATAGTTGTTACGCTTCCCGGGTAAACAGAGAATGGAGGAAGAATTTCTTGAATTATTTTCTCATGAGGGAAATTCAGCTCGCTTTTTATGTAACCGCGTCGGTTGAGCTTACATCCACGTGGGCTTGGCAAAGGGTACTATATCTACGGGGGTTAGGAAGCTGTCCGACTTTGACTGGTTTAAAGGAATGTTAATTTCATAGTCATATATCGTGATTGGTCAACTTCTTGCCGAGATGGGGTTTTATACAGTTACAATCGAACATTTATGGAGAAGCAAGTTATGCAATCCACCTAACCCATCCTTCCACCCCCCCCCCCACTCCCTTCGTGATCTTTAAAGAAGTATCTCAATATTTTTTATGGTCAGAGTTTATGCCGGTTAGATATTTTACTTTTATTTCCAAACCTGTAGTTGTGTTATCGATCAACGTTAAATTCTCCTTCTTGGCACCAACCAGCTGAGCGACTGCATTCAAGGATCCCTCCAATAATTCATGGTGTGTAGTTTTGAACCATCGAAAAGGGTTCCATTCGCGTTCCTTGATCAATCTACAATAAATTACACAAAAAAAAGGTACTAAAAATATTCATTTAGTTTTAATTTTTAATTACAATATGAAAGCAAATTCCATCCCTTTCTCGTGTTCAATTCATGAACATTTAAATTACTATATAGGCTAATGCAACTACTGTGCTGTTGAAGTTTGCTACACGTGATAACATGTTACATTAACCTTGCTACATGGGGAGCAGTGGTAAAATGTTAGTGTCGCGTCCCTCGCAGTACGGTAAGGCAGATTTCGATGGTCGCGTGGCAGGGACGACACGAATAACGTAACTTACCAGTCCAACAGAGAGATATAATGATTCGTTCTATTTATTTGCAGGATTGATTAGACTTAATACGTTGAACCTATATGTAATTAGTAGTAATAATATGTTTAACGTGCCTTTCACACACGGAGACCTTATACACGGTAGAGGTATACAGTAAGACTGCATTGGCTTACAAAACTGCCATACACGAGGTAAAAGACATGATACATTCCTCCAATCATAACTTAACGTTTCTGTCACAAGACAGCAGCAGTCAATCACACTCTATGATGTTTAATTCCTGGAAATCGTTTAAGGGAAAAGTTAACAGAGTATTTACATACATCTGCATATACATGAGGGTTCACGACACTATAAGTGTTTGACATAACAGTTAGTGTAGAAAAGGAAAGTGCATAAGTAGACTGGAGACAGGTAAGAGAGGAAACGGAGTAAATACAAACAAAAAACAAAAAACAAACAGAAAACATTAGAAACCTTAACACGGTCACTTCATTAGTAACAAAAATAGTGCAGCCTACGCCTACCATCAACTTGCTCTTAGCACGAGGTATGTAGCTGCTAAATTCAAGGGCACAACCAACAATTTGGTTATTGGGGGAGGGGAGGGCCGGGGGGGGGGGAGGTTAAGATGCCATGTCATCCGGAAGAGGTAGCCTTAAAATGGAGGATGTATACATGTATATATACAAAATGGTTCTTTTGAAACAATGCTGAATAATTTCAGATTATAGGTTGTAACGTATATATATAAATCTTATAAACCATCGTGTACTGTACACAATGATTTGTTGGTAATATCGTATGTCAGTGGTGACGGGCGGGGTGGGGTGATTCTCTTGATTGTATTAAGTTTATTCGGCAGAACCCTATATGAAGCTCAATGTTGGTATCATTGGATAGAGAATTAGGGAGCAATATGGGGATGTGTATATGAGGGTGGAACAAATATGAAACGATGAGAAATTTTGTAAAAAACCAATGTCTTTAGTTTTGGGGTTTCAACATGGGGAGCGGGCAGATTGGGAGGAACATACGAAGAATATAACTGTAAGATTGGGGTAGGGCTTCCTTTTGTTTATGAACAGACATAAGTCGCTTAATGAGACACTGCAATATCTTGATCCAAGAATAGCTGCAGCGAACTAAACAGTGTGGTTTTGGCATCTTATCTTGCAGTGAAGACAAACAGAGGAAAACCTTGTCAGCGACCCCGGATGTACAGAACGCCCCAATCGAAAACTGATAACAGTACAAAATATGTATACATTTCAAACATTAAAGTCATATCATAAGCTAACGAAATGCTTCCGCGAGCAGCTTCGCCACCCGGGCCCCCAAGCAGGCTTCTCAACTCTTAGGCTGTAACGTAACCAGCCAAATTAGTGGCCAAATCGGGTTATTTTTGGACAACTGGCCACTGTACATTGATAGGAATTGTGTGGATTTGCAATGTGAAGGAATTGGGGTCTATATTAGATGAACAATAAGGAGGGATAATGTTAAACGAATTCCAATGTTTTCACCGATGTGTAGGCCCATATGCAATCTTGAATCGGACTGAACAACATGAAATGGTTTAAATCTATGGGGGAGGGGGGGGGGG
>JAIPMN010037750.1:0-11337 GCA_020650975.1 Apostichopus californicus
TATATAAACCCTGAGACATAAACTTACCCCAAATACATCCCCTTTGCTGATGCCCGCAGCTCCTCTTCCTGTTTTGTCCGGTTCACCCTCCAGGACGACAGCTAATGAGAAAATAAATGAGTCACATTTTGGGGGAAAATAGGGAACTGGGTCGTCTAATTAGAAGTTTTGAAACTTCACATTATTTTAGAGAAAGACGGGGCATTGACTCTTTAGCTGGACACAAATGGTATTAATTCTACAGGACTTTATAGTTCAAAGCCTGACTATCTTTGTTTCCTTGTCAAGCCGGTACTTGCTTACAATATTCTACCATCAACTGCAGCTGGAAATATTTGGCTATTTTCTATTTATCATTTGTTTTATGACTTAAAATCAGAACACTCTACCGATGTACTTCAAATGACCTCTTTATTAAGAAACCACTTACCACACATGCAGGCCACACCAGCACCCCAAGAGGTTTGAAAACTTGTAGTTTTCATTTTCCCTCCCTTAATATAAACAAACTTTGCGATATAATCTCTTCTTTAATAAACGAAAACAGTCATGTCAACTTATATATTTCATGACCGTCTCTTTCGAAGAAATATGTTTATGAATAATCGAAACATGATTTTGAACTCTGGTCACGAAATTCTCCAAGGTAATGTATTGTTTATACCAGAGGCATCGATTTGTGCGATATACTCTAAAATTAAATGCCTCGGGCTTGAATTTGTGGAGGGACAATAAATGTACCTCGATCGATCGTGTTAATCTGAAAGTTAAGCTTTCGTTTCATTTCAAGAAAGTTTTAGGGCATTGTATATATACTGCAGTGCGACTTTAATATGAATCGGGTTTATTTTTCCTATCAAAAATGTTACAGATGGTATAGATTATCATGTATATATAGATTAGAAGATTAAAACATGTCACTATTGGTTAAAACTCCCCTTTACCGACTTCTGTAAAAAATGTTTAGTTGTTTACCTCTTGCACTGAGACAGCCAATCTCTATAAATGTAAAAGGTGACTCAAACATTACCAATATCTTTTAACTCATAATTATAATAAAAATAAAAATAAATCAAAACTGTTAGCAAACTGCCTATCCACTAAAGAGCCTGTGTAAAGAGAATGTGTAAAAGTAATAGGGCCTAACTCATAATTATGATAGAGATGTTTGTCATTAATAACTCCCGGCAAATAACTAAGTTCTTGCTCCATTGGAGAGATTATACTGTTCAAATTTTAAATTTGTGGCTAGAACTGTCTTTTTCTAAATCTGTATTATCATAGTGCCAATAGGAACTGTTTTTTTATTTTTTATTTTTTAACTTTATCTGTGTATTTGTTTTCGAGATTTTTGTTATGGTATAGAATGAAAGCAGTATTGATACTGAATGCTATAATTAGCTCGTGTATAACAGCTTTATCATATCATGTTTGATACTCACTTTTATTACAGAAAATGAACATTGTAATAAATAAAAAAGTGTATAAATATTTGAATCACTTGTGCAGGCGCGAAGATGTCGTATTTAGACTTGATCAAGTCTTGTGAAGGAATTTAACATCTGCCTAGAGTATCTCCCGATGTTCTTAGATTTTCCTTTACTCTTAGAGGAAGCTCAGGCTGTTCACGACAGTTACCTTCATCACATAGATCAATCATGATATGTTTGGGTCTGTGTCTTTCCGTTAATCTTCCTTATAAGACCGGAGAATAACATTGAGGTTATAAAACCCAATTATAGGCCTAATTGAAAATTGAGTACGGTATACGTTTGGAAACTGTAAATCAAATTTTGGAAGGCAACGCCAATGGCTTTTACTTTAATAGTGCATGCCTATTAAACAAATAGAACTGTATAGTATGTAGCATATATGTTTCACAAACTAGGAACCATTCTTGTTTCACATAACCAAATAAAAGAGCGCACTATCATTCATCGTCAAAATTCTGACGTCACAGGACGTCACATTGCGTCACAACATAATCGTCTGGAATACTTTTCGTTGCTAATATACATACCTGATCCTCCTATAATGATATAGAACGCCAGCGGTCTTCGGCCATATCGAAGTATAATTCGGCCAGACGGGTAGTCTTCGTACCAGGCGTTTCTTAATAATTCACGTTGCATTTCGATTGGATATTTGGTGATTGATTTAAGTTGTTGAAGTTCCACGTGCACCTAAGGAGAAAATGTGACATTATATAATTACGAGGCTGGCTGCTCTATGACGTATTCCATTATAAAAAGACGAAGGGGTGACGTGTATTGCTTTCGTCCTAAGTTATTTCTTTTCATTTCATTTGACTTCTTTTATTTGGAGGAGGAGGTGGGTGTGTTTTTAACAAATAAATTTGGCCATGGTCTCCCTTTTTCGGAATAAACAACTGAACTGTATTATTTCTGTTAAAACTGGAAAAATAAAACAATTCTCAGCTACATGTAATCTAAAATATGGGATAGCCTAGTTTAACTTACCTTAAGTTCATTCAATGACATCAAACAGAGTTACAGTGAAAGTTATGACGTTACCATTACTGTATAGGTGACTATTTCACATCCTATACACTATAACACGTAGTGTTTTATATGGCCTACATCACGCCTATATACTTACATGGTATATTTCTTTATCTGTTCTCTTCGCAGGATCTTTCCCTAGTATCTTTCTGGTAACTGCACCAACCCTTTGCTGATATGAAGGTAGCAAACAACAAAAAAAGAAAAAAGAGGAAAAATATAATCAAAAAATGCATTTATCGTTCACTTTTCAAATGTTTGTTTATTCTTTCTCTCGTTCTGTGACTTTTTTTACAAAGAAAACGATCAGTAACTGCGTTTGCGGAATAATGTTGGAACAGAATGTATTTGGGGGAACAGGAGAGACATAGATAATGAAGGGGGAGGTGGAGGGGGGGGGGGTAAGTTATTAATGTTCTATAACATTTTAAATTTGATATTGAAATTCTTAAATAATAATAATAATAATATTAGGCATTTAGCTATACGCTATTAATGGTAAACCATATCACAGCGCTTACAAGTTATATTACCCCTGCTCAATGATAACCTGTCCCAGAGACAATCCCTCCAGGCGGCAGCAGTTATATACTGCGCCCAATGACAAGTTACCTCACAGGTACCTATTTAACCCCTGGGTGGAGACAGGCAAGTGAGATAAAGCATCTTGCCCAAGGACACAACGTAATGAACTATAGGCAGGAATCGAACCAGCAATCCTTGCATCACGAGTCCGACGCCTTTAGCCAATTGGCCACCACGCTCCCACAAAATCTTTTCACTACTTCCAAGTACCCGATAATGTCACGTGACATAAATATCTGTTCTCACCTGTTTATTCGCTCGAAACATAACGGGATCAAAGAGTTCTTCTCCTTTGACTTTATATTTTTCTCCTGTTTCTGCTGCGTCTATTTCATTAAATAATTCTATCATTCGAGCATCATTTTCACTGTAATACAAAAAGAAAGATAAAAAACAAGATAAAACAAATTGACGTCAAAATGCAAGAGGAACAACCCCTGCCCCACCCCCACCCCTTGTGTGTGATATCATAGGGAGGATATCAAATGAAGAAAAACACCGTTGACATTTTAAAGTGCGTCGAATTATGAATAAAGTAATAATTATAGTATAGTTACTGGATATCATAAAACTGTTTCCCACAAATCTCACTCTAAATGAAAAGTCATTCCTAAATGGCGAATAATGCGAGCAAGTTTTGTAAAATACTTTATGAATTTCAGAAATTGGAACGCTTTGAAGAATAGTATACCTGCATGAAAAGGATAATACCCAATAAAACAGACAACCTGTAGGGCCAAGAATAAGGATGGGGGTGGGGTGGGGTGGGGGAGGGGACTCTGATTGTCACCGTTATTCTTAGTCAATAGTACCCTGAATTTTGCTCAACCCTCTCCCCCCCCCTTCCTCCCTCCCCCGCGGCTACAACTCACTCTCAACGCATCTTCACATACAGTTCTCATCAATTCTTTGTAACATTGTCTTTTTGTCTTAGTAAGAGACAACTTCGAAAGTTAAAAATTCATGGCCATTCCTTTCTGTTACACATGCACCTTCCCTGATACGATACACACGCATCATTAATATCTAGACGCCTTTCTTTCATACTGTTAAGGTCATATACACTTACGTTACTATGTAGGTCTTGCTTAAGCGAAGTAAATAGATGACCAACTTGACTGCGGTACGAAGTTTACCAAAGGTCTTCTGAAATATTAACAAATTAACGCAAAATATATTGTCATAACGATAATACATATCATTCTGTACACTAAAATTGTAATCATTTATTTAGCAGGAGGAGTGTATGACAATACTTCTATTTGTTTATATAAAACTGGGCAAAGAATAATACCGCTATAGTCCTTCAGTTCAATGCTTTTATTTAATACATTTATATCCCATTATAATATACATATCATTATAGATCATATGGTAACAAGTTTCATGTCAAACTTGAAAATGATAGCCGAAAAAATGTTGGTCATTTTCTGATTTGAGTTTGGTAGATGATTCATACTTAACAATGTATTCTTTAACAAAGAGTCTGGCCGATAAAATGTTTTCAAATCTGATGGAATCGGTCATTATCCGATAATAACCGATAGGTTGGTACAAAAAGAAAACCCCCCAAAACAAAAACAAAACAATGTAATTCTTCGGTTACCGGAAGTAACTTAGTAAACGCCGGATACGATTACCGGAAGTTGGAGGCTTAAGGTCAACTAACCGATTTGAAGCATGCCTACCTATATGGAGAATAATCATACAGCTAAACGGAAAGTAAAAGGGGGAAGCATAAAAATAGAACAACTATAGAATATACTTGAAACATTTCTTCATCTTCTTCATCTAAATCTGCCTCTTCTTGAATAAACCCCGCCATTTTCCTTCTCGGTCTTCTTCCTCGTTTTCTCTTGCCTCTCGCTCTGATTTTCCATCTCGTTGCCATGACAGTGGTATCCATGCGAACGAGAGCTTTCCCAGTCGGATGAGCAACTCCTTGCCTCCCCTTAGTATCTTTCCCTTCCTCCCTCCTAACAGCAGAATGTGTCGGATTTAACCGAGCAAGAAGCTTCTTCGATGAGACATCTGGAAAACTTTGGCTGACAACTGGCCTATAAGGTTGTGGTCGTTTTATCGAGATGGGTTCACCGTCCCCATGAAGTTTCCTAACTTCATTTTTCTTTGATTTCTTTCGAGGAGTAGGTTTTGAATCCATCAATGAAACTACCTCCCTAAGTTTATGAAGTCGTCTGTTACTTTCGGATTCATTTGTACGTAAGTTTGAACTTTTACCCGTATTTAGTTGATGAGGTTGGTGATGATGGGGGTGTCGTCCGCCCTTCAGCGCCCGCTTAGACAGAGCAGGTAGGGTATACGTCGATGTTGATCCCGAGGGTAACATTTGAACCATCCCAGATGACGAAATTGTATCGATTTTGTTCGCCATCCCAAAGTAACGAAATAATGACAGTTACCCGTTCCTAAAATCGTACCGTGAGCATAGTAAATAGTATAACCGCCTAGTGGAATTTACTCCTGTTATTTTATCCCGACTAAACTGACGTTTTGACTGGTTCTGATTTGTCCGTGTAGTCATAGTAACAGGAATTGGATATAGTTAGAATTGCTAAATCAACCGCTTTCTTGAGCTGTATAAATGCAAAGTGAAAATTTAAAATAAAAATGATATAAAGAGATAAGGAAAAATTCTTACCATTGAGCAGAGTACACTGGAGCAGCTTCAGCACACTTGATTATTCGCATACGCTCAACAGTTGGGAAATCCCCAACAGCGTCATCAATTATTTACAAAATCACGTGATTTCTGCAGCACTAATCATGTGATATGGTATCGAAAAAACAGGATAACCATGGTGTTCTGATCTTACATATATATAAATACATATTTGTCCACAGAACTTTCTCCACACCAAGTTTGTTATTATCCAGATATAATTCCTCCCGCAAACCTCAACTTAAGGGTGAAAACACCTCTGGTCTCAGTGAATCTGTTAATGCGAGTTACAAATTGAGTTCAAATTTCTTTTGTATAGTTCCCCGTTGTGGCAGTCATAACGCATGCGAATGAACAGCTCACAAGAATCGAAAAACAAAAAACAAATCCATGTGACATATATATGTTTGCCATGTTTTAATATATGGACCTATAACATGTTTTGTGTCTGCTTTCCCTTCAGTTACTATGGAGCTGGTATGTAAATCGCGATACTTTCATAATGATCGACAGGCGGCGGTTTATGTGGCACACGATCAATACTGTGTATCGTTTAAAGTAATATAGTGTTGAGTTTTATTCACTCTAAACTTACAAAAATGCTTTTTATGTATATCGCGATACTTTCACAATGATCGACGGGTGGCGATTTATGTGTCAAAGGGTCTGATATTGTGTATCCTTTACAGTAACACAGTGTTGAGTTTTATTCACTCTTAACTAAACAAAAAGGCCTTTGATATAGTTTCCGGGATGATCGGAATGTTTAGAGAAATTATTTCTACATATAAGTTGGGTGGGTGAGGGGGGGGGGGGGGGGGTGGCGTTTGATTTAATTTTTGTTTTACCGCGAAACTTTTCTACCAGGAACTTTGCCTACGATGATAACCATATTTTTTATTTTCTTGCAACCAATGACGGTTTTAATGGGTCAGATGCATGGCTCAATAATAGGTTAGACCAGGTGTACATACATGTGACTCGCGGGTGCAATATTTAGACTTACTCAAATCGTTAATGAAGTAAATTGACTGTTGTTACAGGGCTGTACACCCCCCCCCCCCACCTTAACTTTTCAACTTCACACACACACACAAACACACAGTCGACGTTTGCTCCTGCATAGCCAGTTTGTGGTTTTCATGATTAATGTCTGGGCGACGATATTTTCAATATCTAATGAATGGAAACTTTAAATTTTTTAAACTATTTGTTTCGTTAAAATAAATTTATGTACGGTAGCCTATGAAAGTGTGTATGATGCTGACGTTGGGTAAAATTGCCAGAAATTAAATAGCCCAATTAAAATTTAAATCAAACCCGCTTTAATTAGCGAGACACATATAGAAAGGAATATATATATATAATAATAATAATAGTAAGAAATTCAAACTCAGTGTTTTCGCTTTAAACTATTTGAATTAATCTGCACAATATTAAAAGTGAGGTTTCACAAGAAGTACTTATAATGAACGTCATAAGATTGGTTTCATAATTTGTTTTTCATTCGTTTGTGGTTGTAATCCTTCGGGGTTTAAACAATCCGATTTTCCTGCCCTAAAGTCTATCACCTGTTCCTAAACTTATTAAATGAGAAATGTTATCCTCTGTCGTTTTAAATTCGTTGGGAATGAATTCTAAGGCACGCTTGCACAGTAAAGGTTTGGGTTGAAAACTTAAACATCTCGGGGAAATCACACCAAGTGACGAATGTAACATGCACCACGTAGCCCGGTAAAAGAATAAAAAAGAAACTTTTTCACATTTTATTTGGGTGCGGGGAGGGGGGGGGGGGGATGTTGCCACTCGTTCGATCCGAGTAGACATTTTGTTTATGAATATTTTGTCGTCATTTTTATCACGTTACCGTTTAGTTTCCATCAATGAAAAAGATTAGTTTCCGGCCTAGAAAGTGGCTTTCCGGTATGGCGGAAAGCACTTTTCTTTCTAAGGTGAAAACTGACGTGTATATTCTATTAGGTGTGGACTACATCGTATTTTCGTTGGAATATCTACACAAACTGAAAATAACATTAAGGTAGTGGAATGATCACGTTAATTATTTTTATATTAGGTGTTACTTCTTTCCAAAGGTGTCGAACAAATTCTGCATATTAACAAACTGGGAAGGATGTGTTCTTTATATTGATGATTTATGGGAATGAAATTTAAATAGAGTAATTAAACGATTAACACAGAAAGTTGAATTTATATTATAATTAATAATATATTCAATATTGATATCTATAACCTTGTATATCTATCTATTTAATAAGGGATTTTATTCAATCATTTATTTATTTATTTACCTTTGATTATTTTGATATTGGTTAATGATTTGATGTTATACAATGAACTCAACAACCTAACGTTATAGTAACGTGCAGATCTGTGCTAAACCTATGACCAGCGTGTTATAAACTTTTAACTCACCACTTTGTACGTCAAGCTTCTCAAAATGAACATATTTCGAAAGTATGCACCAATATTTTCGAAGTAAGAGATTGATATCTCTTATAGCTGATACATTCGAACAGTTTATCACATCAGTGGATCAGATAGGTGAAGGAGAATCGGGTGGATCAGAATATCGGTGACCTCCGTATATACGTAGTGTGCTAACTATACACAGACATATCGAATTACGTAGTTGGTCTACACGTCCATCCACATATACGATTTATAGTGTGTCTTAACTTAATGTACCGACTGGAATATCGGATTATCGATCCTTCTTGATTGGATCAAAGAGGGTGTGCAACAATGGGTACTATTACATCCAGCATCGACCTACACGAACCCCCTAGCAACTACTGACGGGGTGGACCGATTTCTTTATCGTTGTGTACTATTGATTTCTTTCATAGCTTCTATTCTCAGTCTCTGTCTATCTGGTTCGTATTTTTGTATTATAAATGTTATCTATATGTTTGTTTTCTTTTTGAAGTCAGCGAAGGTCGTTAATAGAAGCTTTCATGTAACCTCGAGCTATTTAGACTCCCTTACGGCTCAATTTAAGTGGATTTCTTGGTACAATATCACTTCACTAAAGAAAGAGACAGGTATCCTTTCGATTTTGTGATATTGCCAATTTTCTGAACCATGCAGCCAACGTGACATTCGGCACGCCTCGGTTTGTTGTCAAGCATCTCTCCAGGCACTTCGTCATGAGTGAAACTGGAAATGCTGGAAATGAATGGAGGCGGGGGGGGGGGGGGGATGGGGATTTAATTATGGAACATGCAAACAGGAAGGTGAAAGGACTTCCCGCTTTCGGAATAAACAGTTAATCACCAGCCCTAACTTCCATTAATAAAAGACTAACTATACAATTAATGATTCAGCAACGTCTGTGATGTGTGAAAAATTGTCGAGAGTACTAAAACACCAGTAGTTTGGTATAGTAGTAACACCAGGCATGTGTTAATACATAAGAGTACTAACACAAGGACTGAGGTGCTGCATAAGTAACACCATGGAGGTGTTACAGCAGAGTACTAACACCAAGGAGGTGTTATTTTAGAGCAGTTACATCAGGGATGTGTTACATGATATTATTTACACCACCTGGAGGTGCAACATGAGAGTAACTAACCCAGGGAGATGTTACACCAAGAGTACTAACACCAGGGAGATGTTACCCGAGAGTACAAACACCAGGGCGATGTAACACTAGAGTGCTAACACCAGGGCGATGTTACACGAGAACGGTGCTAACACAAGTGCGATGTTACACGAGAGTTCTAACACCAGGGAGATGTTACACGATAGTATTAACACCATGGCGATGTTACACGAGAGTACTAACACCAGGGCGATGTTACACGAGAGTACTAACACCAGGAAGGTGTTGCATCAAGAGGTATTACATCGGGAAGCTGTCGTACAGTATGAGGATACTAAGATATTCAGCTTGATAAAATATGCCTCGTCTTTGTAATGTAGCTTTAAAGCTCATTCTTGATGATGACGTCTGCTCTTCAGTAAAGGCCTTATGTTAATAGTAGTCCAACTTGTCATATAAAATCTAATTACTCAACAAAAGTATGTTCTTTCGTCTTTATGCCAAACAATAACAAAATCATAGATCACATTCAGCAACAATTTTGTAAGAGACATACAAAAAAGGTAATGGATTTGTAAACATGTTATTCGAGGCCGTCAACAAGCTTTGTTTTCATGTTGCATCTGGGTATACTCCCTGGTGTACTCTGTTGTAGACTAAGAGTCCAGCCGTTTTATTATTTAATGAGACTCAGATGTTCAATGGGTCCGTTGCTCAAAAATTAAAATTGGGAGTATGAAATATAATCGTGACTGATAGGAATTTTTTCTTTGACGTATTAAAACACATCAAATTGATCTTTTAAGTCTTTCAGTGATAAGGTAAGATACTGTGAAGGGGGTAGTGATCATATGGAGCCATTTTAGCCTTTTAAGTATCAATTCAGAGTATCAAGATTCAATCAGTTTAAAACTTTTTGACACTTAATATTGAGAGATGTAAAAATATGATCTTAATGGAGAAAATGTTCAAGAGTTATGCCACATCAATATAATAAAAAAAGACCAGGTAAAACGGAGCAGGGATCTAGATTACAGGAAGCCTCATTATGTGGATAAACGGACTGTCTAGATGACGTCATCGATCGCTTATTTTGGAGCAAAGCCAATTGCAGTTTTTAATGATGAAATGGGATATACTATGCGTAGACACGTTACCCGAAGTCACTGTTTGTCTTTTCTGCAGTGTTGGGTTATAGCATATCCTTAGACCAATCTCACTTTTCCACCTAAAACCATTCCGCCGACAGAGCGCTTCCCGATTAGAAATATATGTCACTGACATGCTATGTGAGTTCGCATGTTTCTAGCTCTACTAGTTGCAGAGCTGCATATATTTTTTGAGTTAACTTTCGGCCGTAAAGGTGCAATGCCAACTTGGTAAAATGTTTTATGTTTTTATCATGGAGGTTGTGGAACGCCAAATGGTCAACTTCTTATGATGCAATGCATAAGGAGGCTACATGATGATATTGTAAAGGTAGAAGATGATAAGGTATAATTACATGACGATAACATAAACGCACAATATGATAATATAAACATATAATATAATATAATATAATATTGCATGGTGATAATATAAAAGTACACTATGATAATATAAAAGAACACGACGATAGCTACTACAAAATACACGATAATAATGTACGAAAACGCAATGGAAATGTTAATTAGTTACGATGAAAGGAGACAGATTAGATATGGACATATCATATTGGACAATTATTTATGTCATTGACGTGCAATCAACACTATCATCGTGGACTTTTAATTATTATCATAATTTTGGCGTTCCATACGTGTGTTGCCTACAATATAATAAAGCCTGATTTATATTTGCACTGGTACTCTGTGCGCGAGAAACTCAACTCCTTTTTTATCAACTCTGTAGCTAAACAGAAATTCCCAAGATGACTTCAAACACAAGTCCTGTAAAGAACTTCTTGGCTGGCGGCTTCGGTGGTGTTTGCCTCGTAGGAGCTG
>JAIPMN010037752.1:0-10477 GCA_020650975.1 Apostichopus californicus
ATATATAGACACATACTGTATTGTAGTATTTGTGAGATCGTTCATACTTTCAGCATTGGTTACTCAATCTTGAAGAATATTTTCAATATGTAGAATATAGAATGGTTTAGAATTTGACAAAATGAGGGATACTAAATTAATATTCCCTGCAGCATATACACATATATACATGAATTTATTTTAACTGCTTTCCATGAGAATAGTAAGCAACATTGTGATGTTAGTCAAGAAAAATCATAGCCTTTGATCAGAAACCTTTCTGAACTAGCATGTAAGGGAAAAGAATGAACCTTTTATTAAATATATAACAAAAATAAATAAATTTATATTGGCGGCTCACTGTCGTATAACTTCCTTGTAGTGCCTCTGATGTGATATATGAATACATACATGTGCATAATGTAGTCTGGATTAAATATCCTGCAACACTGTCGACAAAATGTTGCGGTCACTTTTACAATGACTGTCTTCGTCCACTTCTCCTCCCTCCCCGCTCCCCCGAATTAAAATTGATTGAGCCTATATTATTGAGTATATATTACATGGATATGCTACCTACAGTAGCACACTGCCATTAGTAATGCCACTTGGTTAATCTTGCCATGTTAAATTAAGGTTTGTATTAATGTATTATCTAACTGGAGGCCTCATTCCATTTGTACAGTTGTGAAGTTGTGTGCCTAGTTCTGCCGAGAGACATGTGAGGCCAAAGTCCACAAGAAATTGATGATATGCATTAGTACTGGAAAGGGTATGAGTATCTGCTTGGTGTTCTTATGATCGTGGAAATATTTTATCTCAATTTAAGTTTACATACATGTACTTTTGAGTTTTGATATTGTATTAAAAGGAACAATTTATGCAAATATGACAAAATGGAACAATTGTCTATCTTCAAGACCCTGACATGTTCAGAAGCAATATGACATCTATCGTCTGGGAGGAAGTGGGTGGTCAAGCCCACACAGGTAAACGTTAAGAGGGTTTCTGGAGTTGGAGTAAAGTATGTTTTATAACTTTGCTATAAATTAGTAGCAACGAAAAGGGTTCAATCACATACATGTCATTGTTATATTGAGGGATATTATGCAATGATATGAAAATTTTGTGTGAAAATTTTGTGTGGCTTGGTTGCTTAGAATAGTAGGCAGTTACAACCGAGATGCTGACAGGGCTAATTTTTAATGGTGGTCGTCGTAGACAACAAAATTTCTGTTCAGATGACCAAAATCAGCTGTGGAGGTGGTCAGGTGGACCGACGACTGCAGTAGTTGTTTATGTCAAATTCATATTGTATTGTGCGTAAAATACCCCCAAAATAGTTAGCATGATAAATTGGTATCATGATCCCCAAAGCAGGTGTTCTACAAATCTCTTCCACCGGTCACATATTGACCATCAATATTTAGCTACATTTTTGTCAGACAATTAAACAAATTTGCTGTTCAGAGGACCAAAAAGTAAGACCTGACTATCTGCTAGACAATTAGAAATATTTCACCATCCAAATCCAACTTGGAACTGCTGCATAATGCAATCCTGGATAAGAATACTGTAGCTTGAGTACATCTAGTGTGTTTTGTCTATATGTACAGTATGTACCTAGACACACATACAGAGCACTATATGTCCATTGAAGTAAATGTAGCACTGTCAGATATGCATGAGCTGTGCTTTTCTTCTCCAGTCATTATTTTCTAACCTCAAGTCGAGGTTACCATTAAACAGGCCAAGAGGCCTGTTAGTACAGTTAGTCACTACCACAGTACAGTAGTAGTAGTAGCCAACATATATATGCAGTAGTCATACTGTGGTAGTTGGATAGCCTAGCTACAATATATACATACACAGTATACAGTGAGTCACTTTAGTTAAATGTGGCATGCTTGACTGATCAGTAAAGAGTACTACAGCACCCATCCCAAATAGCTGAGCCTTTACACTGGAAACCTATTCATTAAATTGATGATGTAAGTCTGTTTCCTATTCTTTGTTGTATGGTGTGGGGTTTGGGAGGTTCCCCTATATGTAGTAGCACAGTAAGAAGTGTTAAGAATATAGAAATGTATTTATGTATGTATTTTAGATCCTCCTGCAGGCAGGAACTCGTGAAGAAGCCATCATTGGCTTATCAAAGCAGCAAGCTAACCGAAGTCAGTCTCTTAGATTCATATTTAACGTCCATGATTATGAATTGTCAACAACTCTGTAACTGGATGACATACATTATTCTTTGAGTGACTCGAACTCGAGACCTTGTGATTGAAAGGCACCGGGCGTTAACCACTGAGCTAATATTCCACAGAAATAGTTCACCTTTGATTGACACAGTTTTTAAAACTTAGTACAGTATATGTGTGGTCGGAACCTATATGGCCGTGGAACGTTAACAGATTTCAGTATCATCATCATCATCATCTTCAAAGAATGGAAAGTAATTTGCCCGGAATAATTTATCTCAGGTAGCATTAGCAAAATGATATATGCAAATTATTTTATACACAATCAAAGATAGAATACATTTTAGCGAACTTTATTCTTTTGGTTGTAAGTCATCAAGGTGCTGGATTAATTGTTGCCTTGGGGCTGATACTAGAAGTTTTGATTTCTGTTTGCTATTTTGTTTAGCTGCTAGAAACGTCCACATTTGTAACGGTGAATAGAGTGCCAAAAAATACGTACAGTATCTACTGTTTGTTTTGACAACGAGTGATGCGAACTATGGAAATGCAAGACAATGAATGTTAATTAGAGACAAATTCACTTTCTGCAAAGAGATATTTTGATCAAATCGTATTCCAAGTTTTTCAATGCTCACATTGTAGTATAATAATAAATACTGTACTATTGTGTATTCAATATGTATGTTGGTGTTATCTTATATAACACTATTGTTTGTGTGCATCCTGTGTGTGTTGAGGGCGTGTGAGTGTGTTAAACACCTGTTGCACTTGTATACGTCGTCGGGTACTGTGATACAGAACGGGCTAGGTCGGGTAACTTTCAGGTGTGTCTCATGACTCATAAAGAATCATAAAATGTAAACAAATACTAGTAACTTTAGGTAGCAACCATTGCAATCTACAATTAACTGTGTTTAGAGGTCTTTAAATGGACTCATATCATAAACATACAGAAACATGACTGTCACTGCTCTTTACAATGTAATGGAACACGATATAAATCCGGAGATAAAATTATTAAAACCCATATCACAGTTTTTTGTGTGTATTTATGTGTGCAATTCCAGATATTCTGTTTCTTTATTATATAAACTAAGGAAAAAATTGTTTACATTTTTAAGCACTTTAATTTATTAGACAATTTAATCCTGAGAAGGCATGTGAAAGATATCCCATAATTTTCAACTTGCAATGTTTGTTACAGTTTATATATTTGATGGTTTTGGGTGAAACCTCGTTACTTGTTGTTACGTGACCTTGTTACTTAAATAAATAACCTTCAATATAAGGAAGTTGTAACGCTGCCCTTTTAAATCGGAGTCATTGATGAATTTGTTCACCACAAGGAAAAGGGTCTCAGTGTTTCAAATAATTCTGCCTGTGTTTAGCCTCAGTTCTGGTTTGTGTCGTCACCATACAGCAATGCAATGGAGGTATTAAACCCAAGGGTGTAAAATGTTCTGTCATTGTGAAAAATAATCATAATAAATTAAACTAAATATAAAATCATATTTCAGTTGCAGCAGTTTGGTTTAATCAAATTTAACAACATAGATAAATGCTGCTCTAGAAGGGTCATTGACTTTTGAGGACTTTTTGTTATCAGTCTCCCTCATCCTTCCCCTTCCGTCCCCTCCCTCCCCTCCCTCCCCTCCCCTCCCTCCCCTCCCCTCCCCTCCCTTCTGCATCCCTTTCCTTGTTCCTATCCCCTTTCTCACCATCTTCCCCACTAGATCTTCCCCACCTTTGCTGGACCAAGACTAGTCACCAATAATCTTTCTTTATTTACTAATTTATACATATATTCAACGTCTTTTATTGCATCTAAATCTCAAATTGTTTTATTCATAATTAGCACAATTTTAATTTTTCAGGACAATGTGCATAGTACATGAGTTGAAAGAAATTGGCAAATTTGAGAATGGTTACCACCAGATTGAATCAACTTTTTAAGTAAAATGCAAATATTAAAATTTTAAACACTACCCAACACTACCAGCATTTAGCTTATATTTACATTCTGAATTGATGAGGTTAACCAGATTGCATACATGTAGACTCATCCAAATCTCTCATCTAAATTATCAATAGATTGCATCAGTTTGGAAGGACAAAAAGAGGAATAATTCACATAATATTTTTTATAGGAAAGTGTACCAAGTCCTGTAAGTGTGTACATTAATGGAATTGTATAGCATGTCTACTGAGAATTTCACTTCCTGGATATTAGTCTAGTGGTGTAGTAAACGGCTTTAAACTTGTGGCAAACCGCATCTAAGAAGGTCGGTCAACAGGGTTTAGAAATCTCCAATGTACATAATTTGCTCTTTTGTTAACTCTGGTTGCATGACAAAAAGAAAGGTATGCTACTTCAAGGAGTCTCTACTTATGACAAATGAGTTTGTTGCCAAATGTTAGAAATATATTCTGTATGTACATACTGCATACATGTGTACGAATTAAAACACTTTAAAATCTAAAGGGATATAAGTGATGGATTTAATCTCAAATGGCTGCATTAACTGAAGAAACCACTATCATATCAAATCCATCAAGCCTTCTCATCTTTTTAGAGCTGAGTTAAGGAAGCATCTCATGTAATTTAGGGTGTGGGGGGAGATGGAGGCACTTTTCAGTAGTTTGTGCAATATGTACGTTTTTTGTCTTATTTATTGGTTTCCTTAGTATTTACCAAATTGAAAGTGCAATTTTTCGTCTATAGGGACCCATTGGAAATGGGCCGACGTTCTGTCAGCCTAATGGGTTTAGCTCCTGTTACTCTTTTTGTTCTTTTCAATTCCGTCCTATTTGTCTATAATGTCTTTGTAATTATTTTGTATTTAAAACAAACAAACAAACAAACAAACAAACAAATGCAAGAAGGAGATTCATACATGTATTACTCTAACCATTTTACTGTTTTCAATTTTATATTTTAGATAATAGATATAGTTGAATGGTAGGCCCTATTTATTCTAATTGTAGTTTTGTGACAGGCTACTGTACAGTTACACTATTACCATGTAAAACCAGGCAAATCATTCCCTGTATCTCTGTATATGCATTCAAAGTATCCTTTTAAAACTTTGAATTAAATTTTCATTTCAAAAATATTCCTTGGATGGTAGCTTTCTTTGTTGACAACCAATTCTACCCCCAGGGATGTCTCTCCTGGCAGCATTTATAGATTACCTCATTGGTACCAACATTAATGTTTTTATCTTATCACCTTCCATTTGTTCCTGTGATGTCACACCTGTTGTTTTTACAATACGCTTGATCTGCGATTTTGGATTTGCTGTATTGTTGCGACGCAATTGTGGTTTTAAACTTACTGTATGTATTCTGAAAAAGTCATGGTAAATATTGTGCACCTATTTTTTGGATGGTTTTTGTTATATCTGCAAGTGGTAGAGTGATTATCTCTCAACCAAATCTGGAACCAGTGTTTTGAAAACGAAATTCTAAACTTAATTCATTTTTTCTCTTTCTAGCAGAAAGTTTCGGCCTTTGATGTAAGAGTGAAGACAATCTTAAACGTGCAGTTGCTGTAACCAGCAGAACAAGAAAGATGGTGGTCCTTACGAAGGTGATTTAAATAAAATTCTAGATATATTTTCTCTGTCTCATATGGTATATATGTGTTCTTCTAAATATGAGCTCTATTTTTCATACTTCCTAGGATATGTATGCCCTGTAAATCAGCAATACCTGGGGTTTTTAGTAGTCTTCATAATTGGGGCAACGGTAAAGGTAGACTATAGTGGAAACTTACTTTGACTTCCCACAAGTTTTGGATTTCTAGGTGATTAAAAAAGAAAACACAGCCTGCCAATAACCAGTGCAACATAAATGTTAATCCCGTCTCTCACGTATCACGTTTTCGATATTTCGAAAATGTGAATTTACTTCGCTCTTCTCTTACCTGTCTCCCACTCCACAATTCCACTTTCCTATCTACCTAACTACACATTTGGAAACGTTTTATGACTTTAGGGAGACTGCTTTCTCTATGACCAAGGTGAGCGTCCACCTTTAATTTAAAAGGGAAAAATGACATAAAATTTATTTGCTGTTTTCTTCATCATCTAGTTTCTAAAATTTTTAGTAGATTTGCTTGATCTCTTCTGAATGTGGATAAGTGTGAAGTGTCTTTTTGTCTTTGAAAGAGAAGGGGCAACTCTATTGTAGGTCTGGCATTGAGGTAACAACCTTCAATTCCGGCTGGTTGTAACTGTTATTGTATTTGATCGCTGGTGGAGTTTTTTTTTTAAATGAATATATCAAGTGCTTTAAACTGTGTATTCACAGTAGTATTATTTTTGGTTTGAAGGTGGAAAAACTGAATGTGTAGCCTGTGTACTGTACACGAGTACTGGTTATGTGATGGAAAGTTAGGAATCTAAGTTTGACGGCTGTTAAAATGAACACTTCAAATAAGTTGTCACATTGCCCTTTGTATAAAGGTATGCTGTGTATTATACGACTTTATAAAGATGGATAGTTCTATATAAATGTATGAAAGATCCACACACTCCGAATTAAACTTAGAAAAGCAAACCTAAGACAGGACCCATAGTTGACATAGCAGGAATGCTGATTTTTACAATATGTACTGAAACCTTTGGTCCCCCTGGCAGTGGCGGAGCTAGGGGTATTGGTCAGGAGGGGCGAGAATCGTCTGTAGGGGCGCTTTCGACACTATCTAAGCGGAGCGCCACCACAGGTTGGCGCGTAGTGTACAGAAAAAATTTGAGTAAAGATACTCCCTAGATCGCCGGAAATGACCCTTTCCGGGCCTGGCTAATTTGCAGATAAACGAAGAATAAATAGGTGTCATCGCGAAATTACACCAACAAAATGTAACAAATGTCAATAGGTAGATGAGAGCGCAATAAAAAAGTCAATAATCGCGAATAAGTAAAAAGTGGTAAAGAGCTGAAAAGGGCGCCGGCAGTCCATTTGAGTCCGTCAGGGGGGGCATCCCCCCTGACTGTATGGATGCTCCGCCACTGCCCCCTGGGACCATCTTCTACAATGAATAGTGATAAACTACACACAAATGGAATGAACATAGAAGTTTAAGGAATGATGATATTACAGATTATCTGAGAATATCAAGCAATACGATGTGGGGTGGGGGTGGATGGGGGATTAAGAATAGAATAAACAATAAAGTACAGTATATACATCTTCCTAGTAGGATCTAAATCATCCCTGTATGTACCCTATTGACATTGACACATACAGTACACACCTACACAAGCACAGAATATATTATTTCTATTCATGTATGGTTTACAAGACTATAAGAGATCCTTCAGTGATCTACTATGCAAATTCTTGAAAACTTTACATTGATCATCCTATATATATGCACTGAAGAAGAGCTACAGTAGTTTGCTCGAAAGCTCTGCAAAAACCAAACATTGGCTGTTTTACATCCAATCATTTACTTAAATTTTATTTTTTGTATCTCACTCGAGATCCAGCCTTTTTCTAAATGCAACATAATTGTTTAACAGTTTTTTCCGTTATTCCTATGAATGATTGATGAGACTAGTATTGACATTGGTTGTGTTTCACTCTTAAGAAATTGACTACATATAACAATATGATTGTACTATTGCTCTTCATGTAAATATTACTTTTGTATTGCCCTACTACAGTACATACAGTTTATATGCTGTTGTGCTTCATAGGTATATTCGTTCAGCTTAGACATAAACAAGCGATGTCAAATGACTGCAATCCTCACCAAATTGATCAATTATGCACACTCTGGTACAGTGTCATGTCCCATACAAAGAGCAAAGACAGCTAATTTGATAGTACTGTAGTATATACATATATGTATGTTTGTAAAGTATGTAAAGATCTGGGTGGGACTTCATAATATTTAGACATTGCCCCTCTCCAGGTGTATTTAGAAAGATAGCCGTATCCACTTTATGTGGAATTGCTGTATGCTTGAGACAGGGTTACTTACATGTTGGGGATTTATTGGTTGGCTTATCTTGAAGTAAAGAGAGGGGGGATAATGGATTGAAGGGGAAAATTTGGGACTTGTTGAAAAGGGATTGTTGGGTCCTTTGTGTCAGTGAAAAAGCAGTGATGTATGTATTGGACAAACAACATTGTAAGACAAATGGAAGGTAGGACGTTGAGCTATAAATGGACAGGAAGTTTTCCTTCTTCTTAAACTTCACATGCCATGATGAAATATGAGAAATTATCGGGTAGGGAGAGGGTAGGGATGGGGGTGGAGGAAAGATGGGAGGGTTTAAAAATTCAGTATCTTTAAGGGTCTTGAATGCTGGTGATTGGTGTTGATTCAGTGGAGTAATGAGTTGGGTAAATTGAGTTGATAAAATTGAGTTAGGTAAAGTTTACTGACTTAATTATCAATGTATATGTTTCTAGATATACATTCCATTCCCTGCATGCATTAAACAAAGAGGGGGGGGGGGTGGTTAAAGGAGGATGCATAGTCCAGTCCAGATATTATTTTCAAATTCAAGTAAAATCCTGCAGCAGGCACATTGAAATACTATCTGTAATTTAATGTATCAAATGTCTTCTAATTGCATTTCACATATATACATACATACAGTATGATTATGATATTTTGGTGACACAACCAAACGTATCACATTGTTACAAATTATACATATATAAATAGGGTAACACATAAAAGCTCATAGGTCTTGGTGATTAATGACAGAGAAAGGAACATACCTGGCGTGATTTGAGAAACAGTTTCGTTGCAATTTGTATAAATTGGCTAAAAAACCGTAAGGATACATCAATGATCATACAATATATATGTAGTAGGTTAATTTTAGTCTTCTTTTTCTCTTTACAATCAGAATTATAAAATTTTATTATAAACACAATTAAGAAACCTTGGTCTGGCCGATAAAGGTCACTGTAAACATTTATATATAAATTTTATTCAACGTTTGGTTATATCGAACATTGAACACTTGAGATTTAGGGATGTAGTCAAAAAATTTCACCACTTTAAGGGAACTTCTTTATGACCTGTAGTAACACTTGATTTGAAGTGATGTGCTTTGTATTCCTACCCTCAATGTCCCGTCTTTTATGTCAGAGGCCAGTTTGAGAACATGAGCTTCTGCTAGTATCTGTTGCTGTTGACTTAAGGTACAGTAGCATACGCCCATTAAAAGCCCCATTAACTTACACACTAAATCACAAAAGTAATGTGGTTTCTAAGTCTAGATAGAAGTTTTCACTAGCTAAACACTACCTACAGTATCCCATCACCGGATAGCTGACAAGTTGGCCTTTCATGGCACCATCAATTTTCCGTATCATGGCCATGTAGATTTTTTGCTATCCGAGCCGGAAGTTTTCGTCACTTGTAAACAAACCTCTTCACTCAGTGGTAAACAATTTTCCTACGCTGCTCCTGGGAGGCCTAAAGGGGTCTAAAATTGCTTCAATTGACCCAATTTTTCTCACCACATGTACTTCCATTCATGCTCTTCAACATACAAGCCACAAAAAACTAGATCATGATTGATAACAGGTCAAAAAAGATGTTCTCCTGCTGCTTTTTGGCACTTTTCCTGAAGGAGAACAATCGAGCGGATGGATATAGCCTCTAATAGGAGTATGCCACCTTAAAAAGTATTGTATTGCTCAGTACTCTTAATCTGTTATGTTATCTTCTTGTTATAATAGGGTGACCATGTTTGGTTACAAGACCCAAGAAAGGAACACAAACTGATCCCTATCGGTGCCTATGTAGCCATCGCAGACACCGGCAGGCTCCAGCTCCGCGATGACGAGGGCAAGGTGAGTACTCGAGTCAAAACTTTGAGACTAAAATTGCCAAAATTGAAATCCAGTCATTTTTTGGAAACTTTTTCGATCGAGTGTTCGTTTCCACCAACGGAGTGAGTGCGAAATATGAAAGGCTACAAGACGTTGGATAATTGCATCTTGAAATATGCCTTGCAGACATGGTCAAAACTTGTAACAAACTTGTTTCATCAATATTTAATTTCACTACCACTTCTCGGAAATTTCTGTTTTATTTTTTGAAATATATAAATTTTGTGACATAAATCAGAGGAATTTTTTGGTGAAGGTAAATTCTTGAGAATTTACTTTCTTACCTGTCTCCATTCAATATCTACTCTAAACCTACCCAACTTGATCAATTTATAGCTCTGAAAGCCCCCATACAATATGTATTCTAACCTACCAAACTTGATCAACTTACAGCTCTTCACCACCTCCCCCCCCTACTGAACCAAACCAGT